>PVKU01005954.1:0-113057 GCA_004027475.1 Anoura caudifer
AAAAAAAAAAAAAAAAAAAACAAGGATGGCTCAAATCTCAAATGGATTGAAGAACAGATCAGGGCCCCAGAGCTAATTCATCTAAGTGACCAAGAGGTAGTCAACCTATCAGATGCAGAGCTCAAAGCACTGGTAGCCAACCTATCAGAAGCATAGTTCAAAGCTCTGGTGATTAGGAAGCTCATAGAATTGGTTGATTTTGGTCACAAATTAGAGGAACAAATGGAGGTTACAATAAGTGAAATGAAGAAAAATGCACAGGGAACCAATAGTGATGGGAGGAAAACTGGGACTCAAATCAATGGAGTGGACCAGAAGGAAGAAACAAGAATTCAAAAAAATGAGGAGAGGCTTAGGAACCTCCAGGACATCTTTAAACATCTCAACATCCGAATTATAGGGGTACCAGAAAGGGAAGAGGAAGAACAACAAGTGGAAAACTTATTTGAACAAATAATAAAGGAGAATTTCCCCAATCTGGCAAAGGAAATAGACTTCCAGGAAGTCCAGGAAGCTCAGAGAGTCCCAAAGAAGTTGGACCCAAAGAGGAACACACCAAGGCACATCATAATTACATTAGCCAAGATTCAAATGAAGGAGAGAATTCTAGAAGCAGCAAGGGATAAAGGCAGAGTCACCTACAAAGGAGTTCCCATCAGACTGTCAGCTGATTTCTCAAAAGAGACCTTGCAGGCAAGAAGGGGCTGGAAAGAAGTATTAGAACTCCTGAAAAGCAAGGACCTACATCCAAGATTGCTCTATCCAGCAAAGCTGTCATTTAGAATGGAAGGGCAGATAAATACTTCTCAGATTAGGTCAAGTTAAAGGAGTTCCTCATCACCAAGCCTTTATTATATGAAATGTTAAAGGGACTTACCTAAGAAAAAGAAGATAAAAATAGGACAGTAAAAAGACAGCAAACTCACTGATATTAACAACTACACCTAAAACAAAAGCAAACTAAGCAAACAGCTAGAATAGGAACAGAACCACAGAAATGGAGATCACATGGAGGGTTGGCAACAGGAGAGTGGAAAGAGGAGTAGGGGAATGTACAGAGAATAAGCATCATAGATGGTGGGTACAAAATAGATGGGGGAGGGCAAGAATAGTGTGGGAAAAGTAGAAACTAAAGAACTTATGACACATGGACATGAACTAAAGGGGGGAATGTGGGTGGGAGGGGATGTGCAGGGTGGAGGGGAATGATGGGGAGAAATGGGACAACTGTAATAGCATAATCAATAAAATATAATTTAAAAAAAGAAACAAATGAAATATTTACAAAAGGTTGGGTAACTGAAGTAATGGCAATGGCATGAACCTAAATCTCCCCACACCTCCTCCAAAAAACAGTAAAGAATGACAAATAGCATTACATAACATGTCTTAACAGAACTTGTCATCTTTAGGGGAATTCTGTTAGAGCTACTTAGATGCCATAGACAACGTCAAGAATTCTTAAAGAATACCTTTTTCAAAAATACCCTAATGCCAATATAGCCACACACACACAAAACAAAATTTTAAATGTAGGCAGGAATAAAATAACTTATACTTTATAACTATCTGCTACTACCTCTCATTTTCCCACCCTCATATTACCATAGCAACAAAGATATTTATCTACCAGTTAATAAATAGTTGAAAATATACCACCAAGCAGCTATTTATATTATAGATTTATAGGGCATTAGCCCCTGGGATATATGCATATTGGCCACACTGGGCACTTTTGGCCATTGATCCTGCTTCAATAAATCCCAAGCAGTCTAGGATGTTAGCATACCAGAGAGCTAAAGCCACTTCCTATCACATTCATTCTTCATACATTTTTCTACTGTCACAGAAGAGGAGATTCTGAAAAAAAAAGCAACTGGGAAAGAGATAGTTGCCTTGCTCAAAGGCAGTTGAGGTCTCTCTGGAAAAAGTCCCACAATGGTTAATATAATGAGAATGGTTTGCTCAACATCACTGTAACCTGGCAGCCAAGGAGAGTGGACTGGAATGTGCATGTGTGAACAATGACAACTTCACTGTACTAGCTGTGGGGGTGGTAAAAGCTATTGAGTGAGCATGGGTATTGTGTGGCCATTGCATTCAAAATGATTGAGCCAGTAGAGCAACAAATCTGCATGAAATTTTGTGTTAAGCTTGAACATTCCTCCACGGAAACTATTCGGATGATTCAGAAGGCTTTCAGGGACAATGCAGTGAGTGCCGTGTGAATATAAGTGTGGCACAAATGCTTCAAAGATGGTTGGGAATCTGTTGAAAGTGATACACATTCTTGGAAGGCCTGCAACAAGCAGAACACCTGAGAATGTTGAGCGTGTACAGGCTGCAGTCAACAAAGATCAGCAACTGACTGTGCGAGCACTAGAAGCTAATTTGGGGATGCCAAAAACTACTGCATACAAGATTTTGATGAAGGATCTTGGCATGAAACATGCCATGGCAAAACACATTCTCGGGCTTCTGCTACCAGGACAGAAGGAACATCGTGTTGCAGTTGCTAATGACTTCATTCGATGAGCCAAATGAACCAAATTTCCTCAAGGAGTTTATAACTGGAGATGAATTGTGGGTATAGAGCTGTGATCCAGAAACGAAGGCCCAGTCATCCCAACAGAAGCTGCTTGGTTCTTCACTTCCAAAGAAGGATCGGCATAGTTGCAGCAAGATCAAGACCACGTTAACTGTGTTTTTATTGGGAAGGTGTTATCCATCATGAGTACACCCTCCAGGCCAAACAACTAATAAGGAGTAGCTAACTACCTCCATGTTCTCCATTGGTTGAGAGATGCAATATGACAAAAACAGCTGCAGCTATGGGGAACTGGTGATTGGCAGCTTCATAACGACAATGCTCCCACTCATACATCATGTCTCATGCAAAGATTTTGGGAAAACATCAGATCACCCAGGTGACTCAATCCCACTACGGCCCAGATTTGGCACCCTTTGACTTCTTGCTTTTCCCACAACTAAGATTGCCTTTGAAAGGGAAGAGATTTCAGACATTGATGAGATTCAGGAAAATAGGACTGAGCACCTGATGACAATTCCAACAAACGATTCTGCTGTGTTTTGAACAGTGGAAGAGACTCTGGGAGAACTGTGTGAGGTCCCAAGGCACCTACTTTAAAGGGGACTGAGGCATCACTGTCTTATGTACAATGTTTCTTGTATCTTGTATCTTTTTCAATAAATGTCTCTATTTCGCATAGCACATGGCTGGATACTTTCTGGACAAACCTGTATATAATTACTAAATCACTGGTCATACAATGGCAGACCCATCAAAACTTCCCAATCCCATCGTAAGTGTTAACATAAAGAAATATATGGAAAAATATAAAACCAGCTATAGAAATTCAAACTCTTGGAATTTTTTCAATCTGATTCAAATATACCATATTTTGCTGTGTATAATGTGCACTGACATTTCTGGCCCAAACTTACAGGAAAAAATCTTTCATTTTTAATTGTTTAATTCAATGTTTTACTTATTTATATTTAGATACTTGTTTTTTGTATTATAAAGGAATTTTAGCATTTAGTTTTGAATACATTATGGTACAAGAAGTTTTATATAACAAATAATTACAAAGCACAAGAACAGATACAAGGTATTTAAGGCACTATCCATGTATAATGCACATCCTTACTTTTCCCTCAAAAATTTGGGCAAAAAGTATGCATTACACATGGCAAAATATGGGTAGTAATGTATTTATATGCACTGAAAACCTTAGGGTTCCCATTTAAAACTATCCTAGAGCAGGCAGAGGGGGAACTTAACGTGACCCTGTAGCAAGTTCTATTAAATGGATTCAGGAGTAGGAGAGCAAAGTTTGTCTCTAGCAAATCTCTCAACCACTCTCTCAACTTATTTCCAGTTAAAGAGAAAATTCTAAGAAAGGATCTTGAGTAAGTGTGCGTGTTTACGCCCATCCCTCTGCTGGCTGCCCCTGTGTGGGCACCACCCCTGCCCTCACCCTCCACACAGTCGGGTTCCAAGAGCTGTTCCAAACAACTGCCGAAGCCATGGGGAGCACGCTCCAGCAGCCCTGGGAACTGGCTCCCTTAACCGGCCTGGAGTTTCTCAGTGTTAACCCGGGAACCGCTCCTGCCTGCTGAGAGGCCATGCCCCTCCTGACCTCCCCCCAGTTGAGTCCTTCAGGGTCAAACACTTTCTTGCTTTTTTCAAGTGTTATGGAGTTGTTCACCTGGCTTGAAGTAATAAAATGTAGAAAGAAAAATACTAAAAAGAAAATATATCTAAAATTGTAATGAAATAGGCTGGGGGTTTCTACTGTGCAGGGGAAGAATTTGGATAAGAACTAGTTTTTGAGAGTGCTCCTTGTTAATTGCTCCATTCTGAAGGGGAAAATAACACATTTTTTTTCAAGGAATTTATTAAATTAGCAGCTGAATTTGAAGCTACAGATCTTTGTTCTCTTTTTTACTTGCGCCAACATGGAATATGAGTTTATGACTCACATTGACTCATTGATAGAGCAATGAGTTTTCTCTTTAACTACAGATCAAGGCACTTTTGTAAATCTACAGCAAAAGGAGGCCTTCCACACAGGGCAACCACAAAGCAGAGGGCTGACAGGCTCGGCTCCAGTGCTCCTGAGCAGGAGCTTTTTAGACAGCATTAAACAACTGCACAAAGTTCATGTCCTGCCTGTCTAATCCAGTACACCCCGAAGATTCACAAAAATACCAAGTGTGCAACACATGGGTCAAGAATTTGGTACAACTGAAGGAATGCCAGCAATCTTCACAGGTGAGAGGGTATTTTGATAGACATGCCCCATAGCTTTGGCTGGGAAAGCCTCTTTGATTCCCTTCGAGCACCAGTTGATTGTAAAAACAGACTGCTGGAGAACAGAATGTGGATAGGGCGGTGAACGGGAAGTCTCCAGTGACCAGCAGTGAGATACGCTGAAGCAGCTGCCACGTTCCACTGGGCTCACGGGCTAAGCAGGGCCCACAGAGCTGATTCTGGGAGAGGTAGCCTGCCAAGAGCAAAAGAATAGCATGTTCCACCTAGATTATTAAATGATTTTTTAAACAAAATGATGAAGGAAAGTTATGCATAAAAGAATTTGTTAATAATACAAAATAAATAAGAGAATTAGAAAACTCAAGACTTTACATACAGCCTAATGAATAGAGGATCTGGACCTTAATTACCGATGGAACCATTAAGTGACAAGCTAGCAGTGAACGTTAATCTGACTAAAGTACCTGAACCTACTGACCAACCTTAAAATACCATCAGAAGTGGAAGAGTCATTCTGTGCTTCACCACCTTTGAATCATTCTTGTCTAATAAGTGAATCTAAGTCTAGTTGAGTCGTTAGATCAAGTTAACAGTCCACAAGAAACACAGAAAACTGAGGATGATGTTAAATGGTACCATGAAGATGCAATCAGCCAACTTCAAAATGAGAAAAACTCATTGTCCCAGTTTCTTTAAGAAATAAACAGTATGAAAAGGTGGGGAGAAGGAATGTTGGGGATCAAAAGAGACTTCAGACAGAGAGGCAAACTAACGCAATGTGTGGACGCAAACAACTTGTAAAAAGGTATTTGGGGGACAAACGTGAAAATTTCAAAAGGATTGTTTAATCAGATGATATGAAATCTTTGTTAATGGAGAGTGGTGTTTTTAGGTCCTTATATATTATAAACAAACTGACATATTTATGGATAGCATGGGTTTGCTTTAAATATGCCACCAAAAACTAAAGATGTGAGGGGGGAATAGATGAAACAAGATTAGCAAAATTCAATGACTGTTGAAGCTGGTTAATGGGTACAGAAGATGCATTTTACTATTCTGCTATTGTGTATGTTTAAAATATTCCATCATAAGAAGATTATGAGGAGAGAGAGAAGTGCTGCAGCAAATAATTCCCACAGTTCAGTCTCCATTGACAAATCCATAGGCAAAGTTCTCAGAGGGGAAAGTGGACAAAAAGGAGGAGAAAGAAGCAAGAAGGAGGGAGAAAAAACACACTGGCTGGTCAAGTAGCCGCAGGTCATCTTGGTCTCACTAATGGAGGCTTGAATTCACCTCTGCCATTGATTGTACCTTTTTTTAAGCAAAAGTAATCTCAGATGAATCCTTTTGCTAATCGCAAATTCTCACCATTCTTCAGGAAAATGGTGATATAATGTGAACACAGATGTTTAGTTTGAGAGGATACAATTTCCACTGCACCACAGATTATTGTAAGAATGTCTTTGCCAGGATTATGTCTCTAAGGCTTTACTGTTTATCTTTAGCATAGTATTTCTTTTCTATGCATGAATGTAAATGATACAATTGCTTTTCCCTTGGAAATGGGTGGTTTTAGGAAAAAGCAGGTGTATTGAGAGTTGCTTAGATAGAAAAGGACATGAGGCCCCCAAGATGGCAGAAGACAAGCAGGGAAGACCTTCAACTGCTTTAAAAGCAGATTAAACTGGGCTCAGCATGGCTCAAACTGGACAGGAGTTCAGCCACTTTACTCTGATATGCCATGTTGCTTAAACTTGAAAACTCCTAAACGTGCAGATGTTAAACTATCGTAATTTGGTATAATTGCCTCGGTGGGAGCCATTGGTCAAGATCACTTGGCTATGCAATTTCTTTAAAAAGAATAAATATTCCTGCTGCCAATTTCTAAGAAAGGGCAGATCCTGAGCCACAAAATTAAAATTGAGAAGGCAGGCATTGACTAGAGCAGGGGTCCCCAACTTCTGGGCCATGGACCAGTACCAGGCTGGGCTCGTTAGGAACTGGGCTGCACAGCAGGAGGTGAGCTTGAATGTAATGCACTCAAATCATCTCAAAACCACCATCCCCCACCCCAATCTGTGGAAAAATTGTCTCCCACGAAACCAGTCCCTGGTGCCAAAAAGGTTGGGGACACTGGACTAGAGGACAAAATAAATTCCTTTGTCTGGAAATTGGCTCTGGCCTCCAAAGTGTCACCAGCCTTGAGAACACCATCAGGGACCCACCATCATGGGTCCAGGCCTATGAGAGCTCAGTGTATTCTCAACGAGAAGTGGTTTTTGATTATATTCTGTGTAGTATACTCCCTTCCACCATTCTTGAATCGTCTTCATTAGTTTTGTCTATTTTGTGGTCTCAGTCATGCGGACACACCCTGACATAGGTTTTGCCCATATCCCTGCAAAGAAGTAAAAGAAAAGTTGCCAGTCAAGAATCCTGTGGTGACCTGAAGCAGAGTGAGCAAAGGTTCGTGTATAAAGCAGCACAGAAGTCAAAACTCCAAAGCCAGGGGGCTTACACCAGGACAGAATTTTTAGCACAAACGTCCGCATTTCCAAAGAAACAGTGAAGTCAGAGTGGAAGCATGAAGGCTTTATAAAACCGCGTGTTACTGCACACATGTTCTCACAAACTGATGAGGCACGTAACCAGTCAAAATTATAAAAGGGACATATAATTTTAGTTTGGATTTAAAAAAAAAAATAGCAGTGCATTTGATTGCAAAGGAAAACATGCTGCAGCTAAAGCTGACAAAAAAGCTCAAAACAATTAAATTTGTTGGATTCATGTCTGTGTGTGTGTATGAAAGAGAAAGAGAGGGAATCTTATCAGCCTTCGATATATCGACATCTCTTGATGCCAAGGAAATGGAAAAGGATTTTGTTAGACATCAAAATTTGTGTCAGATTCTGTGTTTGCTGGTGTCCAGCTACTCGAAATATGAAAGCTTGATTCAGTTTGGAGAACTGTGATGCCCATCAATCGATGCCTTTAGGCTTCAGGATGCATTAACATATGGTATATAACAAGAATAGAGATCTTCCACAATAGATGCTGGTGTGAGCAGAAGCAGCAAACGTCCCCAGCAGATGCCAACTGAAACGATCGCAGCCCATTATGGCTCTGCCTTCATTACTGAGACTGTATTTGATGGTCTTTTCAGGCATCTGGTTCTAGTCTTTGCTGCATTACATTCCTTACCCCCATCTCCATGACATCAGCTGAGAGTCACTTACTTGACAGAATCTAAGATTGAATGAGGTAATTAAAACTAAACTTCCTCCCAGCACTTGATTTTACACCCACTCACCTGCCCGCCCTTAACCAGGAGGGAAACCCAGTCCCTGTCTAGTTCATTCAGCATCGGCAATTCTTAGCAACACGTGCTCAGCCAAAGATAAATTAGCCTTACCCTATCACATTCTAATTAATCCCCAGTATACCTTTTCTTTGGCCCATAAATTTCTACCAGTTTACTGCATCCCTGTCTAGTTGACTCCAAACAGATCTAACCTCAGTAAAATTACCACTATATAGTTATATGAATCATCAATTGAATAATTTACCAAAAACTTACTGTTTCTTTCTGTGTGCCCAATGCTACTTCCCAAAATAAACCAACCTTAGGATTTTTTTAAATTTACTCAGTTAAAATTTTTTGTTTATTTACCTGTCACATTACTTACCATGTTCCAGTTAAGTTCCGTTACACAAATTAACTCATTTAACCCAATCAGCTAATGTTTATTGACTATTGTGCGCCTAGGTATTAGACGCTGCAAAAGGAACAGCATAGTATAATTTCCGAAACTTCAAGACCTTGAAATACAGTTGAGTAGATAAGACTTGAACACACCCACACACAAACCAGTGATACATCAATCAGTGCCACATAAGTGATTCAGACAGCAAGTTTTAGAGGTGCTTAGAAGGGAGCGAAAGATATAACCAACACACAGCAAATGTGCAATCAGGGTCTGGTTGGATTAAACTGAACCAGGGCATTTAATACTAAAAGTAAAGACGGGGGTGACATGAAAATTTGATAATCTGGAAACCTGCAGAAAAATGCTGAGAGATGATATGCATGTTTTCTTTTAAACAGTTTTTTTACTTAATATAAAAACATATTAAAGTGACATATTTTACTTTTCAATGTCACCACTGCACATTGAAAGGGAATCCTTACAGGTGACATACTTGATACTGTGCTAAAAATATGATCGTAATTTTAATTCTTTCTGTTTTGGATAGAACATCACTATAGTTGCTATGTATCCTACAGAATTTTGCTTCATTTGAGCCTTCTGAAAAGTATGTTGTCATTTGATTAATAACATTTCTTCTCCCCTGCAAAATTGGTTTTCATGTTTATTTCCAACAGAAGAAGAAAAGCAGAACATGACATTATTCTGAAAGTTCACAATGACAATTTAAAAAGTCACATTTGCGGGGAACACTGCACAGGAAGTACTACAGACATGAAGTGGTGGCAGGAATCTGTCTCACACCTTTCCTGTGACTTTGATTCATAAATCAACATGAGTGTGCCTAAAACATCACAGATTAGCGCACTGGTGTGATTTTCAAGTTAGAATCTCAGAACTAACATATTCAAATTAAAATGGCAAAGACATAAATTGAATCAAAATACTTCTATTAAAGTGGGAGGCTCATAAATTAAGACCCTAGGTAGCATCACCTGTATCAACATGACACTTGGAATTCCAATTTGTAGTCCAGATGTAAAAAAAAAGATATCCCAGAAAAACTAAGTATGGGCACCTTCTGAACAAGAAACTAGTAGAACACAAATATGGTACTAAATAATATTATGCTCCATGGATGAAGTACTGCATGGGTGGCAGCCTGGAGCAAGGAAAAGGGCAGACAGCCAAGACATATCCTGGTGCCTGTCACTTGCGTTGAATAGATGAGGGGCCCTGGACAGCCGAGCAGCAATAATAAGGGCTGGACGATGCCATCCATCACCATCCTTACTACACTTCCTGCTGTGGACTGGCCCCCAAGGAGCCTCCGATTTTACTGGGCTTTCCCAGAACTTAAGGCACTGACAGCAAAGGAGGGTTGTCAGTCTTTCTGGTGGAGGAGTTGTCTTTGAAATAAATACAGTGGAACCCCAGTCCTCATCATTATTTTTTTTCCAGAAGTTGTGACGAGTGCTGAAACTGATGAGTACTGAACATGATGAGTGACGAAGCATTTTCTCTTGCAGGGCTGTGTTGTGACTCATAAAGTTTCTAGCAAGTGCGACAAGTCCCAAGTGCTGAAAGACTTTTTTCTCGTCAAAATGCAATGAGTTCAGAACTTGTTTGCCAAGTTCTGAAGCCAACAAGTACTGAGGTATGATTGTAATTTGAAATAAATGTAGTTCCTACATTTTCTTCTTGAAATGTGGTTATCCTGTGTCCAAAGCTCTGAGATGTCATCACAGTATAACTGACATTGTTCGTCTATGGACCCCCATACTGTGCCATTACTGCAATAATAACAGTAACAACTTTTATGGAATTTCTATCATGTGCCAGACATTCTGCAGATGGTTGCCCATCCCCAGCAGTGAGAAAACAATCACAGAGGTATGATTCCAAGTCCCTAGCACAGGGTAGAGGCTTAGTAAATATTTGTTGAATAGGTGAGCAAACGAACACAACAAACCTAGACAATTCCTAGCCTTGTACTTCCTGGGGGAAAGGTATTCATGGTGGGGTTGGGCGACATTAATTAATGTCAAACACAGGCACACTTTTCTTGGCACATCTCTACCTTGCTTCTCTTTACCTTCAACCCCTTTCTTGCCCATTAGTTCTAAAACATGTTAGAAGAGTCTAATTTGTATTCTCTTTATGTATCAGTATAGAACATTCAGTGTTCCATGCATGACAAATGTGTGTAGAATCGAAGGGACAGTTAACAAAAGTCAAAGCGAGAATCATGACTCGTCACATAAAAGAAACATGTAAACCTGGATGGTAAAGGGCCTTAAACACACCATGACAGCACGGTCCTTTTTCACCAGGTGGGGAGCTGGCATGTGGTTTCAGTTTTACATGTTTCAAAAGCCAAATATATGAGTATATTTGAGAGTACAGATTCAAATGCCAGTTTCCAAGAAATAAGCACTAATCTGAATGTGAAACTCTCTTTTGGCCAGCAAATCTATGCTGAACTGATAAAGGATTTCTCTACATTTAGCTATTTTTAGAAGTCATTCTGAGATAAGGGCAAGAAAGAGCCAAAGAGATGACTATAGAAAGCCCATTGCAAAAATGTCCAAACATTCACGTATTTATTTAATAAGCACTTACTGCATGCCTATTCTGTGTATGGAATATTCCAGAGCACAAAAGGACCTTTCAGTCTAGTGGAAGAAACACAGAGCAGGCAGGACTGTGGGACTCGTGCTTCTTCAGGGAGCTGCAGAGCACAGGACGACCACCTGACCTAGCTAGGGCACTGCATCTGTGGTCGATCATATGCAGAACAAAAGGATCACTCTGAATATAAGTGTTTCATCTGGCCTTCCAAGGTAAGGGTGGCATTTAAAATATCTTCTCAGATAATGCAAAAGCCCACGTTGAGAAGCTTTGGGTTAAAACCACAGGCAGGTGGAGAAAACCCTCTTCCAGCCTCTCATGCTTACCCAGAAGTTTGTGCTAACCTAACTCAACGTATCAGTGCAGTAAGATATCCAAATTCTAAAATGCTCTTCACTTTATCGTAATGTGCATAGTAATATAATGATGCATTTGGCCACCTAATACAGATATACTTCTATGAAAACTTAGCTAACTTAAGCTTGAAATAACCTGATGTTTTTGGAGTAAAGGTCAAATATACCTCAGTGAAACTTGAAAAAAATTTCTTGAGAAAAAGAATCTCATCAGGTTATTTTCCTTCTAATCCTCTGTCTTCAACAATCTTTAATATGTTTTTAAATGCACATAGTTATTCATGCTGGAGTATGGCATGAATAAAAATACTGTCAGTACAGTTTTGCCCACTATGGGAACCATCAAGTATTTTTTACATAATGATGCCGTAATACCATTCTCTCTCACTGAGGAGGAAAGAACTGAAGTAGAGTATATAACAAAAATTGTATAATCTAATTGTGTTTTCCCATCAAACTCTGCAGAGTCTAATAGTTTAACATGGCATATGTACTGGTTTTCATTTTTTTATTCAATTACCCTGTGATTACATTAAGTAGATTGCTAATGCAGTTGATTAAATGAAGTTTCTTTGAAAGGACTGGCAATTTTAATATGCCTAGTGAAATAGTAAATATCACTAGCATTAAAGCCATAGTATGACTGAGTAGCAGGGAAAACAAAAGTTCATCAAGGATCGAGCTGATGGACAATGGACAGCTCTCTTTCATTAAAAATCATTTCTTGATATTAGAAAAGAAAAAATGTAAAGTTAACACAGCAATAAGTAAATAAATATTTAGAAGTCAATGATGTGCCAAGTTTACCAAGAATGCTAGGGGAGCTAGAAACTCATCTATATTAAGAAAAATATCATTGTTTATAGATGAAGTTATTTCTGTAAAATTCAAATATTCCCATTTAACATTTAAGCACTACAAAGTCTTATTTCATAGTTGAATTTTTTTATTATCTAAAGTGAATGCGAAAAATACAGAAAAATATTGAAGCACAAATAAATATTAGCAGAATTGTCATTTATGAAAATGGCAGCATGGTAGATGAGAGTAAAAAAGTCCTCAAAATTCAAACAATAGCATGTTGGATAAAATTACAAAATATTTTTAAATGTTTTTTGACGCAAAACTGAGAAAATAAGTAACATACACAGAGAACCCAAGAATGAAGGGAAAACATGCACTCGTGCAGGTAAGCAAACACCAATGCTGGATTCTACCCTAAGGTTTCTGCAGTACCCTGGGGGCCTCAGCTTCTACTTTGATGGCTGCATGGAGTCCAGTGGTTAGGAGATCATTCCTAAGATCTATGCAAATGAGTAAACTAATAAAAAAAAACACACATAGAACTGGAACACTAGTCTCAGGTGCAAAATGAACCCCACCACATAAAAAGAAGATGGCAAAATCCTGCCCATTTTCACTTTGGCACTACATGTGGGGCAGGGAGGATTCCCTGTCAATTAGTAATAACTAGTTTGCACCTGAGCTTGTAGTCCAAATTCATACCACCTGCAAGGACAAATCCTCAAGCACAGAATTTAATTCAAAGTGATCACAGTTGCACTAAGCAACAGGCAGAAGCCAATGATAGCACTGCCTAGAATAATTCCACTCCAACCCAGAGCTCAGAGATAGAATTCCAAAGGATTTGAAGAGTCCATAGTAAGAAAAAAAAGTTAATAAACACACTAAGAAAATAAGGCAATATAAGTGAGATATACATAATAGATCCCCAAAAAGATCTGAATATGGAATTCTTAGGCACTAAAAATAAAATAACCATATTAAATACGATTTGAAGAAATAAGAGAGCTTGAAAATATAAGAAACAAACAAGAGTCCATAGAGAATAGTTAAGTATACAGAATTGGAAGCAAGTAGAATTCTAGACATAGATATTAAAATAAATGAAATTAAAATCTCAATGGAGGGATAAAATAGACAAGACACAGCTACAAAGAAAATTGGTGAATATTTAAAAATTTCCCAAAATGAAATCTGAAGACATAAAGAGAGGAAAACAATAAATATACAGATTCATGATATCAGGAAGATGGCAACATAGATTGCTTTTTACCTCAGTTGCCCTCACAAGAAAACCACCTAGCAACCCTCCATAGATAAGATACCACAGTGAAAAACCCCAGAACCCTGAGGGTGAGGCTGAAACCTCTGCTAGACCACAGAGACCAAGAAGAACCACATTAGAAGGGTCAGAGGAGGGCTTTCACTTTGAACACATTGCCCCTCCCCAGGCCAGCACAGCACCACACTGAGGAAGGTTCCCTAGGCCCATGGTTTCTCCCATGGCCCATGGTTAAAAAGTTCCCAAAGAACACATTGACTTCCAGTCAAGATGGCAGCACAGGGAAACACAGCTCACTTCCTTTCCTTGTACAACCATGAAAATTACAACTAAAATTTCCGGCCAAGATGGAGGCATAGGGAGACACACTATGCCTCCTCGCACAACCAAAATAAAGAACAAGAAAAATTTAGAAACAAAAAAAACAACCAGAACTGACAGAAATTGAACTGTACAGAAGTCCAACAACCATTCATCCATACCAGTAAGAGGGGTGGAGTCGGAGGCAGGTAGAGAGGGGTGGTGGCAGGCGGAGAGGGGTCCTAGCAGGAAAAAGCGGTAGCTGGTGGATCCAGGCATGCAGGCAGTGGCTGGCAGACCCTAGGCATAGGGTGGCAGCAGGCAGACCCACTGAGGTGTGCAAGGCGGCTGACTGACCAGGCGGTCCCACATTCGTGTGCAGATAAACCAGGCGAAACTGGGGAGCAAGACAGACCTCAAAACCCAGGGCCCCAACATGGGAAAATAAAGCCTCAAGCAATGACTGAAAACACCTGTGGGGATTGAGGTGCTGGGAGGGACTCCCAGCTTCACAGGAGAGTTCATTGGAGAGACCCACAGGGTCCCAAAACATACACGAGCCCACCTACCTGGGAATCAGCACCAGAAGGGTCCAATTTGCTTGGGGGAAGCAGCGGAAGGGACTGGAATCTGGCAGAGAGTGGAGCAAGTATCATTGTTCCCTCTCTGACCCCTCCCCCACATACAGCATCACAACACAGCTATTGGGTTGCCCCGCCCTGGTGAACACCTAAGGCTCTACCCCTGATAAGTAACAGGTGCGACCAGACCAAAAAATGGCCCAAACCGGAGAACAGATCAAAGTCCCAGAGCAAATACATCTAAGCAAAGAAGAGATAGCCAACCTATCAGATGCACAATTCAAAGCCCTGGTGATCAGGATGCTTACAGAATTGGCTGATTTTGCTCACAAATTAGATGAAAAAATAAAGACTACGCTAAGTGAAATGAAGGAAAATGCACAGGGAACCAATAGTGATGGGAGGAAAACTGGGACTTAAATCAATGGAGTGGGCCAGAAGGAAGAAAGAAACATCCAATCGGAAAAGAAGGAAGAAACAAGAATTCAAAAAAATGAGGAGAGGCTTAGGAACCTCCAGGACATCTTTAAACGTCCCAACATCCGAATTATAGGGGTACCAGAAAGGGAAGAGGAAGAACAACAAGTGGAAAACTTATTTGAACAAATAATAAAGGAGAACTTCCCCAATCTGGCAAAGGAAATAGACTTCCAGGAAGTCCAGGAAGCTCAGAGAGTCCCAAAGAAGTTGGACCCAAGGAGGAATACAGCAAGGCACATCATAATTACATTAGCCAAGATTCAAATGAAGGAGAGAATTCTTGAAGCAGCAAGGGATAAAGGCAAAGTCACCTACAAAGGAGTTCCCATCAGACTGTCAGCTGATTTCTCAAAAGAGACCTTGCAGGCAAGAAGGGGCTGGAAAGAAGTATTCCAAGTCATGAAAGTCAAGGACCTACACCCAAGATTGCTCTATCCAGCAAAGCTTTCATTTACAATGGAAGGGCAGATAAAGTGCTCTTCAGATAAGGTCAACTTAAAGGAGTTCATCATCACCAAGCCCTTATTATATGAAATGTTAAAGGGACTTATCTAAGAAAAAGAAGATAAAAAATAGGACAATAAAAAGACAGCAAACTCACAGATATTAACAACCACACCTAAAACAAAAGCAAACTAAGCCAACAGCTAGACCAGGAGCAGGAACACAGAAATGGAGATCACATGGAAGGTTTGCAATAGGGGAGTGGGAGGAGGAGAGAGGGGGAAAAGGTACAGAGAATAAGTAGCATAGATGGTGGGTAGAAAATAGACAGGGGGAGGGCAAGAATAGTATGGGAAACGTAGAAGCTAAAGAACTTATGACACATGGGCATGAACTAAAGGGGGGAATGTGGGTGGGAGGGGGTGTGCAGGGTGGAGGGTAATGAAGGGGGGAAAATGGGACAACTATAATAGCATAATCAATAAAATATATATAAAATATAAATAAATAAATAAATAGAAAATTACAACTAAAATATAGAACCATCACTCAGAACCATCAGAAATCAAGCTGCATGGAAGTCTGACAACTACAAAATTAAAGAAACCACATCCATCCAGATTGGTAGAAGGGGCAGAGATGTGGGATGGGCTAGTCTCCACATCCACGTGTGGTAGGTAAAAGTTTGGGTGGGATATCTCTGGAGCAAGGAGTCCCAGCTCCACACCAGGCCCCCCAGCCCAGGGTTCCAGTGCCAGGAAGATAAGTCCCCATAACCTCTGGCTGCAAAAACTAGCAGGGGCTGAGTCTGTGGAAGAAAATTCTGGAGTCCCAAGTATTTCCTCTTAAGGAACTCACATATGGACCTACTCAGGCTCATTTCCTCCGAGCTCTAGCACCAGGATAGAAAGCAGCTTGAAGGCACCAGTGGCACACAGTCAGGAACTGAAGTGTATCAAGGCATGAGCTGGGGGACAGATCTCTCCCAGACACAAAGGCAGGCAGAAGCCATTGTCCCTTTTCTTAGCTCTCTCCCCACAGAGTCATAGAGTGGCAGGCGGTGCCATATTTGAGACTCCATCAACCTAACTAACACTGTTTTCCCTGACTTGGAGATCCCCTGAGGCTTCGTCCCACCCAAATTACAGTCCCAGCTGATCCTCCATGGAGAGGGGAGTTTGGTGGTCAGTGGTCAGTAATTAGAGCCAGTGCTAGCAGCTGACTGGCCTGGGTAAATCCTTTGCATTGACCTGCCAATAGCAATCAAGGCTCAACTACAAGACAAGGGTCTACTCAGCCCACACAAAGGGTGCACCTTGAGTACTGAGCTTCGGTGATGGGGGAGGCTGTGCCACTGGACCCTATAGGACACCTACTACATTAGGCCATGCTAACAAGACAGGGAGTCATAGTAGCTCTGCCTAATACATAGAAACAATCGCAGGGGGCTGCCAAAATGAGGAGACAAAGAAAGATGGTCCAAATGAAAGAACAGATCAAAACTCCATAAAAAGAGCTAAATGTAATGGAGATAAGCAATCTATCAGATACAGAGTTCAAAACACTGTTTATAAGGAAGATTAAGGGACTTATTGAGGACCTCAACAGCATAAAAAAAAGATACAGTCAGAAATAAAAGCTACACTAATTGAAATAAAGAACAATTCATATGGAAACAACAGTAGAGTAGATGAATCCAAGAATCAAATCAATGATTTAGAACATAAGGAAGCAAAAAAGAACCAATCAGAACAAGAGGGAAAACGAATCAAAAAGAAAAAACGAGGATAGTGAAAGCAACCCCTAGGACAACTTCAAGAGATCCAACATTCATATCACAGAGGTGCCAGAAGGAGAAGAAAGAGTAAGAAAGTGGAAATCTATTTGAAAAAATAATGAAAGAAAACTTCCTTAATTTGGTGAAGGAAATAGACATGTCAATCCAGGAAGCACAGAGATTCCCAAACAAGATTGGTGCAAAGAGGCCCACTCCAAGACACATCATAATTAAAATGCCAAATGTTAAAGACAGAATCTTAAAAACAGCAAGAGAAAGGCAGTTAGTTGTCCACAGGGGAGTTCCTGTAATAGTCAGCTGATTTCTTAAAAGAAACTTTGCAAGCTAGAAGGGACTGGCAAGAAATATTCAAAGACATCAAACACAGGGACCCACAGCCAAGATTGCTTGCTTTACCCAGCAAAGATATAATTTAGAATCGAAGGGAAGATAAAGAGCTTCCCAGAAAAAAAAAAAAGAACTCAAGGAGTTCATCATCAGCAAACCACTATTATATGAAATGTTAAAGGGACTTATTCATGAAAAAGATCAAAACTATGAACAATAAAATGGCAATGAATACATATGAACAATTGAATCTAAAAAACAAACTAAGCAAACAAGAACAGAGACAGAATCATAGCCATGGAGAGTGTTTTGATGGTTGCCAGGTGGGAGGGGGTAAGGAGAACAGGTGAAGAGGTAAGGGGATTAAGAAGTACAAATATGTAGTAACAGAATAGCCATGGGGAATATAAAGTACACTATAGGAAATGTAGTAGCCAAAGAACTTACATGCATGACAAATGGACATAAACAATGGTGCGAGGATTGCCTGAGGGAGTGGGGGGTCCTTGGTGGAGGAGGACAAAGGGGGGGAAATTGAGACAACTGTAACAGCATAATCAATAAACTACAATTAAAAATAAAAAAGATATAATGATACAGCAAGAGAAAAAAGTTCCCAAGGCAGACATTCAGCTTCCTAAGCTTTGTGGGACACTTTCCAAGAAACCCACCAAGGTTTCACCCCATGGGGACCCCTAAAGGAATCTGCCTGGCCCAACCACTGGAGATCAAATAGAAATGGAGAAGGGGACAGGGCTTACAGCAACAAGTGCTCAGATCTGATAACTCGAGAAATACAAAGGGTCATAAGACACTGCTATGAACAATCATATGTGAACAAACTGGACAACCTGAAGAAATTTTTTAAAATCCTAGAAACATACAATCTACCATGACTAAATAATGAGGAAATAGAAAATCTGAACAGGTCAATAATGAGTAAGGAGCTGTTATCAATAGTCAAAAACCTTCCAACAAAGAAAATCATAGGACCGGAACATTCACTGATAAATTCACTGAACATTTAAAAAATAAATGCCAATCCTTTCAAACACTTTCAAAAATAAGAAGAGGGGTACTCTTGAAACCATTTGATGAGGTCAGCATTACTCTGAGAGCAAAGACAGATAAGTATATTATAAGAAAAAACTACAGTCCAATACCACTGATGAGTACAGATGCAAAAAATTCTCAACAAAATACTAGCAAACTGAATTCAAAAGCACATTAGAAAGATCATACAATATGATCAAGTGGGACTCATTCCTAGGATGAAAGGATAATTCAACACACAAATCAACAAATGTGCTACCTCATATTAATGAAATAAAAGATAAAAAGCAAAGGGTCACTTCAATAGATGCAGAGAGAGCATTTGACACATTCAACATCCTCTCATGATTAAACTCACAACAAATTGGGCATAGAAGGATGTACTTCAACATAATAAAGGTAATATATGACAAGCCCACAGCCAACATCATACTCAACAGTGAAAGTTTGAAACCTTTTCTTCTAAGACCAGTAATAACACAAAGGTGTCCACTCTCCCTACTCCTATTCAGCATAATACTGAAAAGCCTAGCCAGAGCATTAAGTCAAGGAAAAAAGGCATCCAAATTCAAAAGGAAGAAGTAAAACGGTCTCTGTTTACAGATGGGATGATCTTACATATAGAAAACACTAAAGACCACCAAACCTATTAGAACTAATAAACTAATTCAGTAAATTTGCAGCATGCAAAATCATGTCCTTTCAATGACCTCCTCCAGCAATAAATTTTGGTAACAGAGAAAGATGCCCATATAACACCAAAGGCACTCAAATAAGGTTGTGTCATTCAACATCATTTTGTTATAATATTGATGAGGAAAAAAAACTGATTCCAAGCAGGGGAGGCCGTCTGTGTGGAGTTTGCATGGTCTCCCCGGGTGTGCATGGGTTTTCTCCACGTACTCTCCAGTTTCCTCCACATCCCAAAGATGGGCATGTTAGGTGAATTGGTGTGTCTAAATTGTCCCAGCCTGAGTGAGCATCAGTGTGGGTATGGGTGTGAGTGGGATGGGTGTGAGTGTGAGTAGGCCCTACAATGCAAGGGCATCCTATCCAGGGTTGGTTTCCACCTTGCATCCTGAGCTGCTGGGATAGGCTCCAGCTACCCACAACCCTGAACTAGAATAAGTGGGTTAGAAATTGTTACTTGTTTTTATTAATCATTCTTAAATCTATGTATTGTTCACATTTATTTCAATGTTTAATATTAGAATTGTTTAGGTCTTTATTTAGAAGGTTGTGATGTTTTGTGACCAAAAATATGCTGTAGAAAGTTAACTCTATATCAATTAGCCTAGGGTAAAGTTGGTTTTATTATAAATTGTTGTTTTGCTTAAACTTACAGTTTCCAAGAACGTATCAACAATCTTAAATGAGGACTTACTCTTTTGGTAAATGACTATCATCTTGGTAGTGAATAAAACAGGCTAAAACGCTATAGGTATGATATGATGTCAATGTTTACTGGAAAAATAAATATGCACGTAACATATAAATTCATATAATCTAGTAACAACTGAGGAATATTTTTGTCCTTGTAGCTGCACCATCAGAAAATACTCCTATGCAAAACTTTAAACCACATTTTGACAATGTAATTATCCATAGTTTTATACATTTTAGAATTATGTTTGATGGCAACTAAATAAAAACATATGGCAATTCTTCCTTAAAATTACCATAGCAAGCAAATTACAACATTTACTTGAATGGATGCACATGTTTCTAAGTTCTGCATGTAAATGATATTTAGGTGTTGACGGTTGCACTGCTTATTTAGCCAGTACACCTTCACCACTTACACGTGTAAGAGCCATATAAAGAACCTGCATAATAAAATTCATAATGTTTGCAATCCAATCAAAGATTACCACACCTACAAAAAAACCAGGAAACTATATCTATAGTGAGGAGAAAATTCTATCAGAACTGACACAAACGTCGTCTTTAGTACACAAGACATTAAAAGGGTTATAACTGTGATCCATAAATTCAAAATTGTAGGTAGAGACACAGAAGATAGTTAAAAGACCCAAACTGAATTTCTAAAGATTATAATCATACTGCATAAATGAATATATATTGATGGTATTAACAGGAGGAAAGAAATTGCAGAATAAAAGATTACTGAACTTGAAAATATAGCAATATCCAAAAAAGAAAAACAAAAAGAGAATATTTTTAATAACAAAGCATCAGTGAGCTGTGGGACAAATTTGAATGGCTTAATATATTTTATGTGCTTTCAGGGGCCCTGGAAAAGAAAGAAAATAAATAGAAGACAAAAAGTATTTGAAAAATTATTGCTGAAATTTTTCCAAGTTTGGTAGAAACTATCAACCTACAGACCCAAGAAACCCAATTAAATCCAAATAAAAAAAAATGAGAACAAAATTCCACCAGAGCATCTCATAATCAAATTGCAAAAATAAAATAATAATTAGTGAAAAAGATAAATTTTAAGAGTGGCCATTAAAAAAACACATTTTTAAAGGAGAGAAATTCCAAAGGCACCCTCAGAAACTCTTGAGGGTAACGGGTATGTTCATTATCTGGATTCTGGCTATTGCTTCACGTTGTATTTATATACACATATGTCTGAGTGAGTGTATATTTATGTATGTATATCAAACACAATCAGATTGTACACTCGAAATATGTACAGTTTGTTGTATGTCAAGGATACCTCATTAAAGCTGTTTTTAAAAGAGCCGGTCAAAGACAAAAGCATAGATTTTCATCTTGGTCTCAGATCTCAAGATTATGTTTTTTGTTTTGTTTTCTTTCGCCTTTGCTTCTATGTCCAACTCTTCTCTGTTAGCGTGGAACCAAATTTTTACTTTGACACTAAATATCTATGTGACCTTGGCATATTACTCAAACCTTGGACTCTGTTTATTCATTCAAAACAAAATGAGGGGGTTGAACTGAATAATCCCTTAAACTTCTTCGACATCTATAATTTCCTTTGCATCGGATTAGAAGTAACACAGAATGACTCCTCTCCTCAAAACTAATTTCAGAGTAGAAGTACGACTCGCATCTGGGCACAATTAAATCACTCACCATTCAAATAGACTGAAGCAATGAAAGCAGAAAAACTACCTGACACTCCATAAATTTCCATCTGCCGTACATTCAAAGATTATCAGGGAAGGGAAAGTACTGACCTGTAATAGCACGCGCCAACTCAGGAAAGTCGCTGAGACAACAATAACAAAGCAGGCCGCTCCATCCTGCTTGTCCTGGGTGAGACTCAGATGCCCTCCCATAGGGCTGCCGCAGTGAGGCCCACTTTACTTTGAATCACAAATCAGGACTTCGGACTAAATGGTCTGTGAAGGCCCTCCTACTTGCTCCAACATTCTATCATTTGCATTTATATTGTAGAATGAGAATTAAAATGGAAACAGATGAACATTTTCACACCCAGGCCCAGTTTTCATGTGAAATGTTTCTGCACAAAAATGTTTAATTGCTTTGCAACAAGTCACAAAGATGAGTCAATGCCTCTTTCCTCTCCAAATGTGTATAACTATTAACTATGCCTGGATGATATAGTAAACATGATGTTTTGGGATAATTTGGAAATGAACATGAACAATATTCTCTAAAACAGCTATCAATGTTATCTAAGTCAGCAGGTGCTTGCTGAATTTTGCTATGAATTCATTGCCCATTTTGGCTTTGGCCCTTGAGAATATTTGTATCTTCTTAAAGTGCACTTAAACAAAAAGATGGAGTGCTTATTTCTGCAGTGGTTACTTACATTACTGGTGGGTGTAGCAGATACTTCCAATACCCATTCCTGCCTGCCACCCTTCTTCCACCTGCCTGCCTTCATCATTCAGTAAAGTCTGAATACATTTCCAGCCTATTCTTGAAGCTAGGAGTGAACATATGACAATTCTAGCCACTGGGTCATAAACAGAAGTATTCAGCAGCCACTGTGAACTTTTTCTTATTCTGACAAGGATTATATGTCCCCCGTGACCCATCCCAACCCACCCCACATCACCTTCTTTCTTCTCTAACACAGGTGTTAGGCCTGGGCCTGCAGCGCTGTAATGCCGCCATGCAGCTCTAAGTCAGCTTGCCAAGGGCAGTAGTGGGAAAAATAGAAAAGGCTTAGGTCCCTAGTGACATAGTTGAGTCAGACAGATGAATAAACAAACAAACATCTATTTTTTAGGCTTCTGTTATCCAGGCTGCCTAGTGGTTGCAGAACATACTCCTTATAGATACAACAGGTTTGGGGGAAAGGATTGTCTTTTAGTTTGAGAACATACATGTGACTTGCCAAAACAAATGATGTAGATTCTTGATTGTTTATTAATATTCAGAATACCACCATTATTTAATAGGGATATTACATATAGTCTTGATTCCCACCAACATTCCAAGGAGGAAATATTAGCATATCACCATCATCTGAGATAAACAGCATCTGATATATTACTTGTATATATATCATGATCCAGTTTCTATCATGGCCATAGCCTCTTTCCTATTACCAAAAACTGTAGTCATGTATTTAGCATAAGTATGTTTTCTGCCTCAAAAGTCATAGTCATTTCATTCATTCATCTACTAAATAGTTAAAAAGACCCACTATGTGTCATATACTGTCATTTTGCATTTTCTCAACTGGTAAGTGCAGAGTCTTGTCAATTCTTGTCATCCAATGTGCTTCAAACTCTAAGGATCTACATTTTCTATATGTGGGCAACAGTAAAATAGTTATGATTTGTTATGTTATCTGTTATGGATAGCCATGCCAAAAGTCAAGATCAGGCATCAGCAAATGATTCTATAAAGGGCCAGAGAGTAAATATTTTAGATTTTATGGGCCATAGGGTCTCTGTTGGAACTACTCAGCTCTGTCACTGAAGCACAAAACAGCCACAGACAACATGAATATGAATTAATGTGACTGTGCTGCAATAAAACTTTATTTATAGACACTGAAATATGCAGTTCACATAACTATCAGATGTCACAAAATTTTCTTCTTTCCATTTTTTTCAACCATATAAAAATGTAAACACCATTCTTAGCTCTTGGGCCAAACAGGAACACAGCAAGCCAGCACAAACCATTACTAAATGAAAGCTATTGTTTTGCCCTGAGGGCTTCAGTCACCTGATTGTGTCTTGCAGAACAAACAAATGGGAACTTTCAAAACCTCGCTAATGTTTCATGTGTAATTCTAATAAAGTTTTCAACAGAATCTCTAATGTGTGATTTACAAATAAGTGATTCTAGATTTCTTAATTCCTGCTTTCATTTATTTGGGGGAAATCAGCCTTGCATAACAAAGAGAGCATTACCATGAATGAATTATGATCTGAAATCACATTCCCACTGACAACTGATAATCCCCATGGAAGCTACACCCCCAGGACAGAGGAGCTCTGCCCCATCCACCTCTGAGCTTATCTCTATTATCTTCCCCAGGGATGAGCCCATGGGAGCTGTTTTTCTCCTGTCGCACAGCACCCTGGCGGGGTAAGAAAGGAAGGCATTCTTTGGTTGGCTTTTCAGTCTCTTCCTCCAGTTTAGTCTGGCCACTAGAGATTTGCATAGTGTCCTATTTCATACAGAAGTTAATGGGACAATAATAATAATTATTATTATAGCATTAAACAGAAAAAAATTGCTTTAGCATTCTTGGTGAAAAGGGCAAAACAGCATTATTATAGAGTACAGAAAACAACGGTTCTTGTCATTCTAGGACTCATAAACATATAACCCCAAAGAATGACTTGGGCATTTTTTTACTATTGCTTTTAAGATCATCTCCTATGCATATTTGGCATCAATAAATCATATAAACTGTCTTTTTATGATCAAATATTTTCTAATTCCCTCGTTTTGCTAGCCAGGAACAGAAATCAGTGCATTGGGAAGGCACCAGGCAGCTGCAGCCCACCCACCTCTGTCCCATTCAGTTGACTTATTACCTTTTCTGTGGCTGCAGTTTCTCTGCCAGGACTGGAGCTCTGCCCACATTTCCATTATTTTTGGCTAGAGTCCTATTAAATGAAGGTGACTTTGATTTCCAGGCCCAATAAAAGCACTTGAAGATGGCTAGGCAGTATGGACAGTGAATGAAAGCATCTACTAACAGTAAGGCACTACACTAAGCTCTTCATATGTTTAACACATTACCTGGGATTATTCCTTTCACCTCCCAGTGACGAAGTGCTATTAGCATCACCTTACAGGTAAGGGAAGAGGTGGTACTTGTTCCATTGCATCATACTGCCTCCCGGATTACAGTTCTTTCCAGCCTCTTCCCCTGGGATCTGAATTTATCTCTACTTTCTCAATATGGGTATGGGGAGATGGCCCAAAACAATGGTCACTCGCCCTGCACTGATTCTGGATTACCTGGAGCTGTCCCCACCTTTTCCTATCAGAATAAATCTGAGACTGTTGTGTTCCTGCTGCAGGCCAAGCCTCTATCACTAGGCAAGTTTCCTCCAACCCCTGTCCAGGACCTGGTGAAGAGATCCCACTCCCTCCCTGCCAGCCAGTGTCTCCAGGTACCTAGTAGACCCAAACCATGTCTATTCAAGTCACGTCATTTCATCACAAATCTTTTAATACTTAATTCTACCAATAAATAAGAAGGATATTGTCCCACCTTAAATAATACTCCAAAAATAAATTGTATACTATAAATTTATGCCATTAAATTTGAATTTTTCTATGGAATGAAATATTCCAATTAAATTTTTATTGTTTTCAATAACCATTTTTCAGGTGCGAGGTCCTGGAAAGTGTAATACCTGGAGAGATACATGGAGCTTTTTTATGTATCTAAATGATTAGACCTAGTCCCAATTCCAAAAGTTTAAATAAATTAGCTGGTGAATTTTTATCTATCATAAGAGAGTCCTATTTGATGTTACACAATAAGGGCATGTACAGCTGGAACTCACTCTGGCCCTGTGACAAATACTGAGAGTTGAAGTTGTCTTCGATGTCTCTTCACCCTTTCTGCGGTGCCCTTCCCTAGATACCAGCTACTGTCCTGTGTCACTCCCCTGAAGGCCAGACGCTTCCCATTCCCTATTTTTTGTCTCTATCAAAATTACCTGAGGCCTCATTTCCTCAGCCGTGCTCTCCATTTTCAACAAAAAGAATAAATCCATGATACATTCTAATTACAAGTGCCTCAGTATATTTCCCCTCAAAGGTAACAAATTATTGGTTTGGCTCCCAAGATTCTGACCTAGAGGTCACTGGTCAGTACAAGGAGAATCAAGGGTAAAAGATTTCAGATGACCACGGAAGCACAGAATACTGGACAGCTTGGCAGATAACCAAAAGACATGGCAGGTACAGATGGCAGCAGTCCAGTACCCAGGGATTCAGATGGCAGGTAATTGACAGAAGAAAATAATCAGGCAGGTGGCTAACAGCACAGGTTCAGCCATCGAAAGTTAGGTCAGGCACAGAATCAGAAAAGTCCGTAACATGAAGTCTGAGAAATAAGAAATTCGTAGAAACTGAATATTCTATCTGAAGAGCATGGATTACACAACTAGTTCCCTCCCCAGCTTTGGCAATAGTTTTGTCCAGGTCAGGTTAGCCACAAAAGTATGAAAATAAAAGGGATGTGATGTGTTCAGATGAGGAGAAATCAGACCATCCCAGCCAAGGTTAATAAGACCATTGACAAAGCCTCATGAACAAATCTTGATTATTCCCTCCTTTAAGAGTGGGCAGAATTGCAGTGATCGAAACCACTCTAAATGTAATGCTGAAGTCCATTCTATAGCAAGAAAAAAAAATCAGAAATTCACTCCCCCTGGGAACAGAAGGTTGAACAAGGAATTAAGAAGGAATGGTCAAGAGAGGTTTCACAAGGAGATGATAAATTTGAGGTTGATTATAGAATATAAATAGAATATTAACATATAGGCAGAAGGAAAGGCAAGAAGGCTTGAAGATATACTTTGCACTTGAAGAATTGTAGGTAGTCTAGTGTGATTAGCACATATGTAACATGGCAGGAAATAGCAAAAATAAGCTAAACTATATATACATATACACACATGGTATGTGTTATGTGCTCATATATGCATATACAAACATACACCTATATACATACATATATATTGTGTTGTTAAACTGTAATTAGATTGTGAAGGTCTTTGACTATAATCTTATGAAAGTGAACTTGAGCTTAAGGGAATCCATTCAAAATTTTTAATTAGTAATGCAAAGGATGAATTGGGAGGAGAGAACCACAGCGCAGAGACCAGAGCCACCCAAGGTCAGTTACGACGATCCATGCAGGAGAGGATGAGGGGCTGGAGCAGGCGGTAGTCGAGGAGAGGAAAGAAAAAGGCAGCTTCAGTACTCTTTGACAGGTAGAGTCAACAACACAACTTAATAACCTATTTTACATACAGGAAGAGAAACACTGAGGTTCCTAACTTATGCAACTAATGAGATATGGGTGCCATTCATGAGGATAAAGAAATAAGAGAAAATTTGGGGGACAGGATTATGAATTGGATGTAAATCTGAAAAAAAAACAATAAACTTGGAATATCAGGGTGATGTGCTACAGAAGCAGTAAGCCAGTATATTACAATATCTGAACACTTGGGAATGCACAAAATTACCCAGGAAAAATGTCTACGGGAAGGAAAGGAGGAAGAGACAACTTGGAGAACAATAATTTGTTTACATATGAAAAAAATGTGTCACGACTACAAATTATGCAGATATTTCTGCCAAGTGGCTATTACCCAATAGAAAGATTCTTATATTTGAAATAGATGAGGGAGAGGAAGCCCAATCCTGCTGAAGGGAGAAGTACTGAAAATTAGGAGAGTTTTTCTGTGCTCAAAGTCACCCTTTGAGCTGGCTCAAAGCCAGCTACTCTCACTGCTTAAGGCTTCTTCAAAGAACGAGAAAATGATCAGGTCCAAGGGGTCCTTTCCGGTCTTTGACTGTGTGGTGCTACAACACTCTCCTATCAAAAGTCCTTGCTTACCTTACACCTCATTGACAGAATCCTGGCCTTTTCATAGGCAGAAGCTGGACTGGCAATGGCAAAGGCACCATCTAAAATGCATCTAATTAGAGGGGTCATTATGCTGTAAGGTATAGAAAAGTCAAATTGCTGTATTGTACACCTGAAATTAACATAACCAATATAAGTTGTATACCAACTATACTTAAATTAAAAATAAATTTAAGTAAATACATAACGATAAAATGCATCTAAGTTCATGACAACCAAGTCTATCTACCCATGATGTAACGTAGCAGACCTGGTCAACAACTTTCCGGAAACACCCTAGTCCTGTTGTGACCAAAATACTGCATGCAAATTGTCTTTATATTCATCCTTATTTCCAAGTAACAAACAATTTAGATTTAATTTTTAGGTTATTCAGCAATATATAGTAAATGGCATCTATTACACTGATCTGAAGCCAACACTCATAATAATTAACCCGATGGTGGTAATCATTTCACAAAGCATACAAATATCAGATCATCACATTATATACTTAAAATATATTTCATTTTATTTATCAGTTATAATTCAATAAACCTTGGGAAAGAAAAAGAATCAAATATCTGTTTTATTACTAAAAACCTCAGTATTCTCAATAGTAAAACTGGGATTACAAATGTACCTTACAGAGTTGTTGTGAGGGTCAAGTATTTGTGAAAGTGTTTTTTTGTGGTTGTTGTTTTTTGTCAGGACATTTTTTTTTCATTTTTTTATTTTAAATTATATTTTCTTGATTATGCTATTACAGTTGTCTCATTTCTCCCCTATCATTCCCCTCCACCCTTCACACCCCCTCCCACCCACATTCCCCCATTTAGTTCATGTTCATGTGTCATAAGTTCTTTAGCTTCTACTTTTCCCACACTATTCTTGCCCTCCCCCTGTCTATTTTCTATCTACCATCTATGCTACTTGTTCTATGTACCTTTTCTCCCTCTCTCCTCCTCCCACTCCCCTGTTGCAAACCTTCCATGTGATCTCCATTTCTGTGTTCCTGTTCCTGGTCTAGTTGTTGGCTTAGTTTGCTTTTGTTTTAGGTGTGGTTGTTAATATCTGTGAGTTTGCTGTCTTTTTACTGTCCTATTTTTTATCTTCTTTTTCTTAGGTAAGTCCCTTTAACATTTCATATAATAAGGGCTTGGTGATGATGAACTCCTTTAACCTGACCTTATCTGAGAAGCACTTTATCTTCCCTTCTATTCTAAATGACAGCTTTGCTGGATAGAGCAATCTTGGATGTAGGTCCTTGACTTTCATGAGTTCTAATACTTCTTTCCAGCCCCTTCTTGCCTGGAAGGTCTCTTTTGAGAAACCAGCTGACAGTCTGATGGGAACTCCTTTGTAGGTGACTCTGCCTTTATCCCTTGCTGCTTCAAGAATTCTCTCCTTCATTTGAATCTTGGTTAATGTAATTATGATGTGCCTTGGTGTGTTCCTCCTTGGGTCCAACTTCTTTGGGACTCTCTGAGCTTCCTGGACTTCCTGGAAGTCTATTTCCTTTGCCAGATTGGGAAAGTTCTCCTTTATTATTTGTTCAAATAAGTTTTCCACTTGTTGCTCTTCTTCTTCCCCTCTGGGACCCCTATAATTCAGATGTTGGGACATGTAAAGATGTCCTAGAGGTTCCTAAGCCTCTCCTCATTTTTTTGAATTCTTGTTTCTTCCTTCTTTTCTGTTTGGTTGTTTCTTTCTTCCTTCTGGTCCACTCCATTGATTTGAGTCCCAGTTTTCCTCCCATCACTATTGGTTCCCTGTGTGTTTTTCTTCATTTCACTTATTGTAGCCTACATTTGTTCCTCTAATTTGGGACCAAAATCAACCAATTCTGTGAGCTTCCTAATCACCAGAGCTTTGAACTGTGCTTCTGATAGGTTGGCTACCAGTGCTATGAGCTCTACATCTGATAGGTTGACCACCTCCTAGTCACTCAGATGAATTAGCTCTGGGGCCCCAGTCTGGTCTCCCTTTTGAGCCATCCTTGGTTTTGTTTTCTTTGTTTTTGTCTGGTCACTGCTGTTATGGAATGAGGGGCAGAGCCTTAGGCATTCACCAGGGCCAGGCAGCCCATTTCCTAGGTTGTGATGCTGGATGTGGGGGCGGGGTCCGAGAGGGAACAACAGCGCTTGCTCCACTCTCTGCCAGATTTCAGTCACTTCTGCCGCTTCCCCCAAGTAAACTGGATGCCTCTGGTGCTGATTCCTGGGTGGGTGGGCCTGTGCACGCTCTAGGACCCTGTGGGTCTCCCCAACAAACTCTCTTGTGAGGCTCGGACTCCCTCTTGGCACCTCAGCCCCTACAAGTATTTTCAATGGGTGCTTTTTGGCTTCACTTCCTCATGCTGGGGCCCTCTTGCAGTCTGACTTGCTGCCCATTTTCACCTGGTTTATCTGTGCATGAATGTGTGTCCTCGGTCTGCTTGGCCACCTGTGCACCTGGAGTGACTGCACACCCAGGACCATCACCAGCTTATCCTGCCACAATCTGACACCACCAGGCACGGACTCTGCTGGCCTCTGACCCTGCCCCTCTTATCGGTCTGGGTGAATCGTTCTTGTCAGATTCCTGCACAATTCAATTTTCTCTCTGTCCTGGTTGGGTTTTTTTTGGGGGTTCTATATTTTTGTTGTCCTTAATCTTGGTTGTAAGAGGAGGCACAGTGTGTCCAGCTACGCCTCCATCTTTCTTGTGAAAGTGTTTTATAAACTTTCATCACTACATAATTGTTAGTTTTTCTTAATAGTATCAGACCCCTGAAGCTTATTGTATAGCTAATGATATATAGGACTATATGACAAAGTGATTTTCAATTCACTTTTACTACAGTTCTTAAGTAATAAATGATTAAGACATCAACCCAAAGAAATGCAACATTTTAACAGAAAAAAACTGTATTCTAATGAGCTATCTGATATTCATAATTGTACACATTCAATTCAGCACGTACACAAATACAAACAAAAACTCTAGCCCTTTCATTGTGAATGCTGGAACACAGTAAACTAGGCTACCAATGAGAATCTAAACAGATGTGTTATATCTAATCAATAACATTGTGTGAATGGTAAATCTATGGAACATCAGGGAATTAAAAGGACATTAATTTCATTGTTGCATCCTTGGAGTGATATTGTACGGGCATCATTTTAGAAGAAAACTATTTCAAAAATGATTAATCAAAGCTAGACACAATGCAGAAAAAGCATTATTGTTCCAGGCAGTAGGTTTAACAAACAATCAGTTCAGGCAGAGGGAACACATTCTAGTTCCCACATCTCTCTGCAACATTTTACATCTATGCTCAAGAAAAACCTGGGGGGAAGAAAAGCTATGACTGAACAGCTGACCATTTCAGCAGCAAAACCCTTTACCTTATAGTAGAATGATGATGAGATTAGTTGGTTCAATAGAAAAACTACGGAAAGTAAAGAGAAGTTTATCAATGGTAAGCAAAGTAAATTCAGGATCCCACATCTCACAAGCACATACAAGTTTGTAAGGGGTAAAAATGCGTCAACAATGAAGCCGAATCTGTGTATCCCAAGCATTTGAGGGCACCAGGGATGCAATTTTCTGAAATAAAATTTCTGGTCATGAAATAGGATGTATCTATAAGTGGGGGCTTTTGTCTAAAAAGACAGAGAGAGCGCAGAGAGGGAGAGGCAAGAATCACTCCCACCGCAGAAGAAAGCTGCGGGTTGGTAGAGCGGAGATCCGCTGGGGAGTGCAGATCTAATTCCACTGTCCACAGTGCTAAATGGCCCAAGGAATTTCCAGCCATTGCCTCTCACAGAGGCCCTGGTATGACAGCATATGCTAAATAGGGGTCCACAATAGGAATCAATCCCAGTGGTCCTTTTACATGATCACAAGATAAGTTTTAAAGCCCAATTTTTTTCCTTGATCGGTTGTAATGGCAATTAAGATCATTCTTCAGTAGATGAAAATGCATGACTATATACTCCTAAACACTTAAAAGGGAAGCAGAAAGCCCTATTTCTCAAGAAGAGCAGGCCTGGCTTGCCTGGACTATACATCAAATTAAGTGGGGTCATGAGGCAAATGAGCCTAGATTTGGGAAAACAAATGCTGTCGATGGATTTGGCTCCATTAGACTTGGGGACAAACTACACTAAATGGAATCTGGTTCCATGTGGGACCAAACTGTGGAGCATAAAAAAAAAAAAAAAAAAAAAAAAAAAAAAAAAAAAAAAAAAAAAAAAAAAAAAAAAAAAAAAAAAAAAAAAAAAAAAATCCTTACCATTATAATCAACTGCTACAGAATTCTGCAAGGGAAATACACTCAAATGAGTAACTGTTACTCTTTCATTAAAATGATATAATAGTTCTACAAATGTCATGGCATTAGCATTTTACACAAAGCTATAAAACAGTAGCAAGTAAAAACAAAACCAACTGCCTTTAAAAGTCGGCACTTTTGAGCTTTGTTTATGACACTACACCGTCACTTTGTGATATAAAGTCTAACATCACTAAGATAAACACCGTTGGCTGGCCAGTTTTATTTTGGGCAAGGAGTCCATTAAAGGAACAAGGCTGCCGAGTTCGTCTTTCATTTGGATGGGCTTCAACCATGAGCCACCTGAGATTTCTCTGAGGAGAAGCTTTTTGGAGTACGCATATCCTTAAGAAACAAATGAATTACATACTTTTACAATGTTTAAACTGCCCCTTTTAGGGATACCTATATAAATATCTAAATATAATAAGTAAATCTCTATGTAAATATCTAAAACATTTGCAGGCAGGCATGTCATGGCAAAACCCTAACAAAGGACTCCCAGGAAGACAAAGCTGCCTCTGACTGTCCTCGGTCCACTGGGTCGCTGAATAAATATGAGACATTTTCCATCCTCCACAGAGTGTGTAAGTGATGTTCACATTTTCCATTTGCTGTTATTTCCAATACTATTCCTCAAACAAAATTTTGATTAGAATTAGCAACATGTTTAGGCAGGATAACAACCCACAAGGTTTAAACTATTAATTGGACATTGCCCAACTGTTAAAGTTTAACGGTAACAAGTGCCTAGTGATATAGTTAGCATTCAGATTAAAAATAAAGATTTAGTCTGTCAAAATTTTGAGTAAAAGTGGAAAAAATTAGAATAGCTAGTACACTAACTGTGGTCCTTCAGGAGCAAAAACAAATGGAGAATAAGTATCTTTTCTGTGTTATTGGCCTTATTTGCATATTAACTCGATTTTTTTTTTTGCTCATATGTTCAATGACATGTGTTATGAAGGAGGCAGCATGTTGTAGTGGGAGAACATTGAATCTGGACTAAGTTCTGGATTACAATTCGGGCTGTAAGGAAATTACATGGCTCATCTCTAAAACCAGGAGACTGGATCGGAAAATGTCTAAGATGATGGGCCAGGTGATGTGGGCAAGGAGAACATTCTGTCACCACACAGCAGTGGCAGGCGTCTAGTGGCTTGCCCAACAACTGTCAAGAGCCGTCGGCGGGTAGAGGAAAGCTCCGTGTGGCCCCTTAATATCTGATGGAACTGATGCAGAAGTTTTGTCACCATGGATGGTTAAGAGTGCTTTTGTGGCCCCTACGTGATCTCACTCTGACAATAAGGTAGTGGATGATCTTCAATTTCTAAATAGTATGTTAGGATTACTATTAAAATTCTATATTCTAATTGTAATTTCACCAATACCTCTGTTCCTTTATTACTAAAATCTCAATTTTAAAGGCAGGCAAACTGAAGCAGGAAATGATTTAATGAGTCATTGTCAGTCAGAACCAAGTATTTATGAGACTGGGCCCTAACTCTAGGTTCTAACTCTGTGCGGCCTTTGATTATTACTAAATGCTTTAATTGGAAGTTCCACCATATTGAATATTTCTCCCTGTTAATGAATACATTTAATCCTGCTGCCTACATCAAAAATCCAAGTATTGAGTAAACGTGTAGTAAATGTCTAAATGTCTATTGCAGACTTTGGGATTTTAGAATTCAGGTGGCAGATAACATAATCCCTGACCTGAAAATGTTTACAGTCTGATTAGAGAGGTGAATATAAAAATGGAAAGTCAGCAAAGTATGTGCAATAGCTGTCAGAATACAGTTTATAAGAATCACTTGAAAAACTTGTTAAGATGTAGATTCCCAGGCTCCACACCTAGACCCATGGATTCTAAGATAGTAGATCTGGGTGGGTTCAGTAATTTGCCTTTTAAACAGCATAAGTCATTCTAACTAGTGCACATGTTCAGACCATAGACTGAGACGCAACGGCGGGTAGAAGCTCAGACACAGGAGTCAAATAGTCTGGGTTTGACTCCCAGCCCCACTACTACCCAGCTGTGTGGCCTCGATTCTGTTACTAAAGTCCTCTGAGTTTTTATGTTCTCATCTATAAAATGAAGATAATAATAGTGCCTGAGTGTTAAGTGGTTATAACATTGGAACCCACTAAGCACTTAATAAAAGTTGTTCCTCTTTGTGTTATCCTTTTCTTATAACACTAGAAACTGACCAAGTGCTAATTGATCTGGCATTGTTCCCAGAGTTCAATGAATAAAAGTAGAATTCTGGATATGTGTGGGGAAAGCTTTAAGGAAGCAGAAGTTGGACTGAACCCTAAAATCAATGAAAGGTTCTATTATCAGAGTAAATAAACTCTGTGTTTAAGAGACATACTGAGCAAATTATCAAGGTGGGTAAGAATGAGCTGAGAACCAGTAAGACAAGCAGCCCCTGAAGTGGGGGGTTGGGATGGGGAGAAGTGGGAAATAAGTAGCCAAAAGACTGAAGGCTTGGAAAGCCTGAAGTTCCCCAATCTTATTATTTGAAACACCTATTTTAAGAGGCAGATTACAGTGGTCCTGAGTGGTTCTGAGATAGGCCCCCATATTAAGAAACAAAATATCAATTTATAGTAAACTGTTTTAACAAAAATAATCCTTTATTTGCAAAAGAATTTATCACAGAGAACCTTAGTTCGCTGACTGCAATGACAGGTATAAGACATTTCAATTTACTAAAGGTAAAATATTCAACCTTGCAATCATCACCCAGTGGCCACTGGCACCAATTCAACAACAACAGGAATCCCCAATTTGGAATGCTGTGAAGAAGGAAACTTTACTCAGTGCAAAACAGCTCAATAGTGATACAGCACAACTGTGAAAACAGCATGGCTGTGGAGGCGGCCCTGGGTGGCCCTGGGACCAGGCCCCTCTCCAGACACACAGATGTGCTCTGTTCCTTGCTGGTCTGCCTCACACCGCGCTGGTTTGCTAGTGCTCTGCACTGGCAAGATATCTTCAGTGTTTCAGCTCAGCCAGAGAAACACAATCTTCAGTCCTCAGTGGAAAGGGAAAGTGTGCTCCCCAAGCTAGAAGAGAGCTGGTTTATACAGACACAAGTCCCTGTCTCTGGCCCCTGATTAGTCTGCCCTCATACAAATGAGAACTCCAAACACTCGCAGTTCGATTGGCCCAAAGGCACTGTCCCGATTGTTCAGAAGAGCTGCTCTGATTGGTGGGTAACGGAGCTGATGGGGCTATAGCTGTGAAACTTGGATTGAGCAGGAGAGCCTCAGTCCTATTGGTTGAAATAGGATTCCAGGAACTCCTTTAAAAAGGCTGGCTCAGATGACAGGAACACAGTGCAGGCAGGCAGTTCAGTGCAAAGACAGGTAGTTCAAGGCAGACTTCTCCCTGAAGTGTAGTTTACATGAGAAGCCCCTGTGTAGAAATGGCTACCTAGGCTCTGTTTTTTATATTTGAGCCCAGTTAGCCACCAGGAGCACTTCTTAGTAGGTAACTTCATTCTCAGGGTCCACATCTCCTTTAGATCAGAGCCTGTCAATAGACAGTGATGATGATCAATCAAGTCACAGTTTGTCATTTGTCAATGCCAGAGTAGCCTTGGCTACCTGCTCTGGTTTCCTCTAGGCCCTGCGGCAGAGGCGGTAGCTAACAGAGCAACCACAGCCATTTGCTTATGAGAAGTCTCTCAGGCATCTGTCAAACTCAAAAAATTCACAGTCTCTTATAAAAGCAGTCATAACAGTTTGGGAAAGTTAAAGAACAAAGGCACTCACTTCATAAGAGGAATCAGGGGTGACTGACAAAAGGTATTTGGCATCATAACCATTATGAATTACAAACACGGAGGTGATACCGTGGCTTGGTAGATCATTTCTATCCTTCACACAACCATGACTCAAGTTTTTGTAGTTGGCTTTAAACATCTGGTCGTACAGAACATCAATATCTTGACACTGAAACATACTGAACAAATTAGAATGACAATTTGCAACCCAGACCTTACACAGCTAAGCCCAACTGGGAGCCAACTGAAAAGGTCAGAAAATGTAAATCCTAACCAGCCATTACACCCGAAGTGAAACTGAAATGCCCCTTAACGAACCTGGCAAGGTTAACAAGTTTGGTGGTTTCTCACTCTGCCTGGAAGAAATGTTTGTCTAGGGACAGGAGGAGATATTGGCTATGACACCAACTCCTCCTTGAGCTGCAAGTGCATCATCAAGGGTGACTCTGCTGTCAAGGACTACTCATGCTCGGGAGTCTAAAGATGTTGGCTGGGCTCAAATGGCTCTGGCAGTTGAGCGAGCAATTCAGTGATGGTTCTAGTTATTTCGCATCATTTTATCTAATTGAGCAATACCAAGGCCACCCCATGAAAAAGCAGTTCAGAGAAAGCAATCACCCTCATCTTCCTAAAACACCTGCTGGCAAGTCGTATCCCACAGAAAGGCCACCGGGGTTATCTTCATAAACAGAGGGATTACGCCTCATCAGGGTAATAATCTACTATTGATAAGGCCCTCTTTTTTTCCTGATGAGAAGTTGGAGGGATGGCTTCTAATCATTTTGATAGTAAAGGATGATGTCAAGTGACCCAAAAGGCATTGTCCAGTCAGCCTCCAATTCTAGACAAATGCCCAAAGCTGATTTATGTATGTACAGAAAAAAATAAATAAATAAAACCTGTGGGGGCACAAAGGTGCTAGAGTGTGTTCATCTATATATTCACTTACAGAAAGGGAGAACATTTTCCAACGGGAACTCAGCCTGGTTGGACTAGCCCTCTGGAAGTCCCTCCCGGAATGTTTGAACATTTGGGGGTGAACGTTTAGGTTCTTGACAGTGTAAGCTGTTTCCAATCACAATAGCCTTACAAAGGGGAGTCCCACAGAAGGCAGGACTGAAACAGGTGCAACTTAAGGCATATCTTAAATCCCTTAGGCATTTAACCTTAATTTAAGGCATTTAAGATACAGGGATCAATGTGATAAGGGGTGGCTAGCAACTAATTCAACTGTGGGAATTAGTGGTTGGCTCCCACCTGGACAGAGTGTGGCCAGTGCATAAGATGAGTTTAGGCAGACACAGGGGAAAGGTAGAACTCCTTCTTGCAATTTGACTTGATTAGTTCAGAAGAGAAAGGTGTGGTGAAATCCACAGCAAAGTTAGGGATAGTGGAGAAACTGCTGACAGAAACAACAGTGGGACCATCTACTTTACCACAGGTAGAAACAGGCATTGGAAGGCAATCCAGCATTCAGATAGATTTCATGAGAAGGCTAAGGTTTGAAAGCACGGTATAATAATACATCTATGCCTAGGGTTTCCCATTTACAAAAGTTAAAACAGCAAAAATCAAGAAGTACTGTATAGTTAAGGGTTTATAACAGGGAATAACTAGAACATATAATTAGCAACTATGAAATAAAACCTAAGTTATACACAGCAGGAGTTGACCTTACTGGCCCAGTCATGGATCCTAGGAAAAGCATCTGTTTTGAATGCCATTGGCTTTTTGAGTGGTTTTCTGTTCTGAATAACTTTAATTTTGAGGTCTCCTACAGGCTGGGGTATTCAATCAGGTAAATAAAGTACAAGTTTGGGAGCCTTTTAAAATGAAAACATATCTTTTTAAAACTTTGCAACTCAGGCATTAGTTACATGGTCCATTCCAGCAAGGCCGGAGAGAGTCCTTGTGGAGATGTCTTTTTCAACAGACCATGCATCCAGGTTACAAGCCATGATGTTGAAGTATCTTGCTCTTCTGGGAGTGCGCTGTGGGAAGACTGCCCTATGAGCTTGCATTAATTTCAATAGCTTTTATTAGTCTCTTAAGTTTGAAGGTCTTCTTAATAGGCAGATTCACATATTCCCTGATCTAGCTTCATAGGATAGGTCTTCTGGTAAGAATTTAGAAACAAACAATCAATGTTTACCAAAAGAAATAGATATCAAGATAAGCAATACCATGGGAAAGGATTTAGGCCAAGGCAGATTTAAAAATTTAGTAAGTTTTACCAATTGAGTTTTACCTACCTTGTTAGTTTGTTCTATAAAACCAAATGCTATAATATCAGCCAAGTTTTGCATACTTGGTGTAGATTTGTCTAGTAAAATAGGTTCCCCTCTCCCTATGGGACTCTGTGGAAATTTTCCAAGCAAGAAAAACCCTTTCTAGAAGTACTTTAGTAACTGCTGCGGCTGCAGCCTTTCAACACGGGAATGCTTCTACCCAATGAGAATACATACGGATCGTCATTAATACATTTTTATCCTTGAGGGCACCTGGATTGAAAACCACTTTCCAAACATGAAATAGGCCTAATTACTTTCATTTTCCCCTTTTCTAAAGAGAGATTCCCTTATTTAAGTTATGCATTTAATCGTTCACTTAAAAAACCTCACAAGTTACTACAGAAAGGTAAATGGTTAGAAGTAAAATTTAGCTCTTTCAATATTAAGGTTTGGTTTACCTAAACAATCAAAGCTCTGACGATGCAGAGCACATCTTTACTTTCCCTTTATAATTTCCTATTGAGCATTCCAAAAGTACAGAGTAAAACTTTTGTCCATTTAACAAAGAGAGAAGCCCAAACTCCCATTCTGTATCAGCGTACTTTAAATTAAATAAATCCATTCCAATTTTAGTTTGACCATACATAGATTTCTCTCCCAAGATTCTTTTTTCATGGACCTTCTGCAGCATAAACAAACTTTCTGCAACATTCACAAACCTTTCATCTTTTTTCCCTTTTTCTTACTGCTTATTCCAGAACAATCATTTACTTTAGAAAAATATTACTTCCTTTTTCTTCAATAAAAATGTATTTCCACTCTCATACCTTCTGTTACCAAATACACATCTTATTTTCTATATGTAATCATTTTCAATCACCATAAAATCCTGATCAGGCTTCATCACAAGTGTCTGGATTTCAATATGAGGCATCTTGTGCCCTTCTGCAATTGTAAAATGACACATTAAGTTCTCCACCTCATACCCTGGTTTCCATTTGGTCTGTTAGCTCCAAAGCTAGAGAGCAGTAGACAACTGCATGTCCTTAATTAAACTAGCTTAATTAAGCTAGTTTTTATTTACTATACATTAATCCTAGACCACATGTACTTTAAAAGCAATTGTGTTAATTTTTGTTATCTCTCCAATTTGTATGAGTGCTCATTTGTTTTAAGGCAAATGAATAGAGCCCTTTTGCAATCTAAATTTGAATTTACAAATCAGTTTGGCAGTAATATCTAATGATATCATATCTATAAGAGACATACATAGACACACATAAACACAGACAGCACAATACAAAACCCAAAAGAAAAATTATGGATCCAAAAGTAAAAAGGAAAGTTTTTAAAGGGGTAGACTTTCCTTAGAGAAGAGTGAAAAATGGCTCCAGAGGTGAAGCCTGAACATCAGATAGCTGGTGCCATCGAAAGATAAAGATAGGGGAATAGGAAAAAAGGTAGCAGGTAGGTAGCTTGGTAGGCAAGGGTGGGAGATTGCAAAGTGAGGGATCTTCTGGAGCTATTTCAGTGAACCTGGCATTTGAGTCACAAGCATAAGGATCGGAGAAAAAGTTTTCCAATGACTCCCCTTTTGTTTCAGGTTCACAAGCACTTTTTCTTTTAATTTATCAAGGTATTTACCTAATTTAGAATTATTTTTTTCCTACAGGAGGCAATAGTAGCCTCTTGATTTCACTTAGGAATCTCAAGACACCAGTTTTGTTTTGCTTTGGTTTGGTTTTGTTTTGAAAAAAAAAAAAAAAGCTTCCTCCCTGGCTGGTGTGCCTCAGTGGATTGAGCGCTGGACAGAGAACCAAAGGGTTGCTCTGTTCGATTCCCAGTCAGGACAAATACCTGGGTTGCAGGCCAAGTCCCCAGCAGGGGGCACTGGAGAGGCAACCACATACTGATATTTCTCTTCCTCTCTCCCTCCCTTCCCCTCTCTAAAAACAAATAAATAAAATCCTTTAAAAAATAATAAAAAATTTTTAAATTAAAAATAAGCTTCCCATTGTTTCTGGGAGGTACAGTATTTTCTTTATTGTAATTGAGCACGCATATAAACAAGCTCTGAAGTTGCAAAGGCAGCCCATCTTAGTTAACAAAGCTTAAGATAAACTCATGTGATTTTTGTCCATAGGCCTAGCCAATTGCAAGTCTCTTGACCACAGCAGCTGATGAGCATGTAAAAATTAGAGCACAGGTTACTCATTTTGCACTCCTCCATATTGGTGGTGACCCCAGCAAGGGCCCGTTAGTGTGAGCATCCTCACAAACCTCATCAATAAGGCCTAGTCCCAACCTGGAGCATATCCTCCCCAGGTACCAAACACAACTGAGGGAACCCCTTCTAGGCACCAACTACAAATGGTATAAAGGGGCCCTCTTGGTCCAAATGTATGAATTAAGGTCACTGGATCAGGGTCTACCTAAACCAAATAAAGCTAAAGCTTCCAAGACCTAGCTCGCAACCATGGGAGGTCTTGGATCTGACCTGATCTGACAGGAGAGCCTCAGGCACCTCAAGGAGTACAACTCAAGCACAAGAGGCTTGTGCAGGCACCAGAGGAACCCATTTGGGGACAGTGTCAGGAGACTGAGATGTCATTTCAGAGCCCTACATTGGGCTCCATGGGATGTCAACCAATGATCACTGGCAGCAATTCAGTACCAATAAGAATCCCCAGTTTGGGATGTAGTGAAGGAGGAAACTTCATTCAGTGCAAAACAGCTCAACTGTGATACAGTAACACTGTGAACAGCACAGCTGTGGAGGTGCCCCAGGGCCAAGCCCCTCTCCATCTAGACAGCTCTGCTCTGCTCCACGCTTTGCACTGCACTGGTCTGCTCTGCTTCGGCAAGACAGCTTCAGTGTTTCAGCTCAGTCAGGGAGCTGCCATCCTCTGCCTTCAGTGGAAAGAGAAAAGTGTGCTCCCCTAGCCAGAGGGTAGTTGGTTTATATATGTAAGGGGGGGGCGGAATCCCCCCTGGAAATAGGGAGGAGTGAAGTGCCAAAGATGATGCATGGGCGCGTCACGCCAGCAACTGGGACAACGCACACATGACAGAGAAAAATAGAGGCCGCAAGGCTAGTCCTGAAAACTAGTAAGGTGATTAAATGGGAGGGACATACCCTCCCATCAACTTCCAACATGCAGGAGATTCTGGGGAGGCCTTTAAAAGGAGAATGTTAGAAACACTGAGCTCGTGGATTCTCCCTACCTTCCCGACTGATAGGGAATGGAGTTCCTGGACCACAGACCTTGGGGATTGGGTGGCCTAGGAACATTCCCAGGGTCCTTCCCTGAGCAATGTAAGGCAGGCCTGAAGCACAGCAAGCTCTGGTAAGAGGGGAGGAGGCTGAGGCCCATAGGCTTGGGGATGCTTGGGCCACCAGACTCAGGGAGGTGCTGAACAGCAAGCCCTGTGCCCCTCCCCACAGCAGCTGCTGTGGCTCCCCCAGGCAGAAAGCCACAGCAGCTAGCAGCTGCCCGCCGCCCACTGCCCATGCCTCCCGCTAGGCTGGTAACCCACACATGGTGGCTGCCACCTGCCCATGGCCCATGCCAATGCAGGCAGGTCAGTTTGACCCCAGTGTATCCGGGGAGGGTCAGGCCCTGCACCCCTCCCTGAGCACTTTAGGCCTGACCAGGAGCACTACAGGTGCTGGGAGCAAGGCTGCTAAAAAGGGGGTGGTGTGGGATGGGGAGAGGACATTTGAGTGGGCAGGTCCTGGGAGGTGGCCTGGCTGGGTGACACGTCCCATGCCCCTCCCCATCACACAAAACTGTGGGAAATAGCTGCTGTGGTCACCTACCAGCAATCTACTCACTCTTCCAGCTGTGCAGGCAGGGATGGGCATCAAGAAATCTACTATCTATATCTACAAGTAAAAATTCCATTTACCCTTCCACCTGACTGTGTCTCCACAGTTACTGCCTATGGGCAGCAGGCAGTGGGACCCCACTAGTTCGGTTACATACAGACAAAAGTCCCCACCTCCAGCCCCTGATTGGTCTGTCCTCATCCAAATGAGGACTCCAAATACTTGCAGTTTGATTTGCTCAAAAAGGCATAGTCCTGATTGGCCAGAATACAGCAGCTCTGGCAATTTTGAGAAAGAACAAAGTAGGAGGGATCACCATACCTAACATCAAACTATATTACAAGGCCACGGTAATCAAAACAGTCTGGTACTGGCAGAACAGGCACTTAGGTCAACAGAACAGAATAGAGAGCCCAGAAATAAACCCAAGTCTCTGTGGTCAATTAATATTCGACAAGGGGGCAGAAGCATAAAATGGAGTAAAAACAGCCTCTTCAACAAATGCTGTTGGGACATCTGGACAGCTACATGCAAAAAAAAAAAAAAAATGAAACTTGACCACCAACTTACACCATACACAAAAAATAAACTCAAGATGGATAGATAAAAGACTTAAATTTAAGTCATGATACCATAAAAGTCCTAGAGAAGAACATAGGCAGGAAAATCTCAGATATTCCACACAGCAATATTTTCACCAATCTGTCCCCTAGAGCAAGGGACATAAAAGAAAGAATAAACAACTGGGACTTCATCAAAATAAAAAGCTTCTGCATGGCTAAAGAAAACATGAGCAAAATGAAAAGGAAACCAACTGTATGGGAAAACATATTTGCCAATGATATCTCACAAAAGGGTTTGATCTCCAAAAAGAAACCCATCGACTCCACACCAGGAAGACAAATAATCCAATTAAAAAATGGGCAAAGGACCTGAACAGATACTTCTCCAGGAAGGACATACAAAGGGCCCAGAGACACATGAAAGGATACTCAGCATCACTAGCCATCAGAGAGATGCAAACTAAAACCACAATGAGATACCACTTCACACCAGTCAGAATGGCCATCATAAACATATCAACAAATAATAAGTGCTGTCAAGGTTGTCGAGAAAATGGAACCCTAGTACATTGTTGGTAGGAACACAGACTGGTGCAGCCACTATGGAAAAACAGTATGGAATTTCCTCAAAAAAATAAAAATAGAACTGCCTTTTGACCCAGCAATTCCACTGCTGGGATTATACCCTAAGAATCCTAAAACACCAATTCAAAAGAACCTATGCACCCCAATGTTCATAGCAACACAATTTACAATAGCCAAGTGCTGGAAGCAGCCTGAGTACCTATCAGTAAATGAGGGGGTCAAAAACTGTGATACATTTACACAATGGAACACTACACAGCAGAAAGAAGGAAGGAACTCCTACCCTTCGTGACAGCATGGATGGAACTGGAGAACCTTATGCTAAGTGAAGTAAGCCAGGTGGTTAAAGACAAATACCATATGATCTCACCTATAAGTAGAAGCTAATTAACACAACAAACAAGCAAAATATAGCCAGAGGCATTGAAATTAAGAACAAACTGACAGTAAACAGAGGGGATGGGGGAGGGAAATAACGGGGAAAAGAAGGGGTAGGGTCATCAAGGAGCATGCATAAAGGACCCATGGACAAAGCCAAAGGGGGCTAGTATTGAGGGTGGGAGGTGGGGGTGGGTAGGGCAGGGGAAAGTGGTGGTAGGAAAATGGAGACAACTGTATTCAAACATTAATAAAAAAATTTAAAATAAAAAAAGAATAGAACTGCTCCGATTAGTTGGTAAAGAAGCTGATGGGTCTATAGCTGTGTGGCTCCAACTGGATGGGGAAAGTCTCAGTCCTACTGGTTGAAATAGGACTCCACAAACTGCTCTATCAGGGCAGGCTCAGAAGGCAGGAACACCGCGCAGGCAGGCGGTGCAGTGCAGAGGCACCAGCTCAGTGTAGACTTCTTCCTGAAGTGCAGTTGGCATGAGAGGCCCCTGTGTAAAAATCTGTTATAAATTTGAGCCCAGTTAGCCACCAGGAGCACTTCTTAGTAGGTAACTTCATTCTCAGGTTCCTTACAATGAGCTTTTTTGAAAGCAAGGGACTATTTTATGCATTTCAGAAACCTCACACTCTAGCACAAAGCCAGGAACATGGCAACAGCTCTATAAACGTATTGTTGCTCAACTTACTAGTTACAAACAAACAGAGTTATGATATCAAATGGGATAGCCATGAAAAAAGTTTCTTTCCTTTGAAGAGCTGCCACATCCATTTATTGTTCCGATTCCCAGGTGAGGCTATTGCTTTGAAAATGCAGCCAAATTCATTGTTCATTTATACTGAGTGTCCATAACTATATAAGCAGCAATAAATTAAATACTGTACACATCAATAGTCAAGTTGCTTAATTCAACTGAAAATCCACTGAACTCTCATTTGACTTTGTAGGTGTCTGGGTAACTTCATTCAATTCATAATTTAAAGGATGATGAGAAAAACACAGTGCACTGAGGCCCTAAGAGCCTATCTTGTTTCCCTTCTCAGGCCTCTGTTTACGGGGACCTTGGAGTTTTACTTAGAGCTGCTGCTTGATCCTCCATGAAACATGCACATTAAATATCTCTAAATCCCCAGAATGGAAGTCTCCCCAAACTGGTTCCTATTGCCCACAAATTTCTTTTGTGATTTAGGGTATTTTCAACTTCTTTTACTTTATCTCAGGAAAACAATATTAAAGGAGCACATGGGGTAGTTCTCTTTTCTTTCTTTGACTCCTCAAGTGATGTCTTCAAAACTATGTCATGACCATAAGGCACTCAAAACATACAGGCCACAAGTTCCTTGAGGGCGTACATACTTCACTTTCACAGATGTTACCCACATCCCACAGACAGGGAAGCTGTGCTTACACCTCTAGGCGCAAACTAACCGGAGACCATGGGACTATGTCACTGAGAAACCAGTAACCCAGGCACAGAGAAATGTCCCTCTTGGTTACTGAAATATTCATTACAGTAGAAAAGACTTGCCGTACAAGAACCACAGCAGAAAACAGGAATTTACCTAAGGTGATACTTTTATATTACTTTGCCCGATTAGTAATTACTATAATGAAAATATCTCAATGATACAATTTGTAATCTTTGGTGAACTAAAAAAATATGTCTATTCCCACTATCATTCACTTCCTGTTTCGTAAACTGGGAATAAAATGACCAACTTAAGCTTCACTTCACTAATGTGACTCCAGTTAATGCCCCAAAGGGAGATATCAGCATGTCTCTCCCAATTGCCTTCCAGAAAACAAGAGAGAAATATTTGGCCTATTAAAAACAATGGACACATTCACTTCTGTGCTGGCCTGGTGAAGACCCTGGGACTCTGTTTACAACTGCCAGGTTCATTCAGCTCTTTGATTACGTCCTATCAGTGTACTCACAGCCAACCAAGCCAATAGCAGGAGACAATTAAATCAACTAAAACAGAGCAGCTTTTGTGGCCACACTTGCCTAATGTCCCCCACATCTATTTTCTGCACATGTAATTAACAGTGTTCTGTGCCAACAACTCAAACCTGTTTTGGTGGTAAGAGCTTTCTTTGGTTATTGCCTTGGAGTGAGCCAGGCCTGGGTTTGTTTTCCAGATGATACACTTGGTAGCTGTGTGACCTTCTACACATCATTCAGTCTCTCTGAACCTCAGTTTATCTATAAACAAAGATATCACCTCATGAGAATACTGATATAAGAATCTAGTACTCAGCATGTACTCAACCAACATTAGTTCATTAATAAACATTGCTCAAAACTATGTTAAAATAACTATAACTTTGTCCCTATGGGACCAAAATGATGAAAATGAAAATAAACAAAGATGGGTTCAGAATTGTTGGGTTTTAGTTATGTACAAATTAATTTATCACATAAGTTCAAACAGTAAATAATTTAACAGATCGATTCCCATCAAATATAAACACCCCCTTGTGAAGACACACTGCCTGAGAGGAGATATCTCACACAGTCAAACTCATGGAAGCAGAGAGCAGAACGGTAGTTGTCAGGGGCTGAGGGAAGGGAAGAATGGAGATGTTCGATGGGTATAGTTTCCGTCATGCAAGGTAAGTTCTAGACAGCTGCTGCACAACAAAGTGCCTATAGTTACAAATACAGTGTCATACCCTTACAAAATTTTTAACAGAGCAGATAACTTGTTAAGTGTTCTCGGCACACACACAAAATGCTGGAGCAGCCTAAGGGACGCACTCTTCACACCATCTTGGAATGAGAAGTCAAAGCTTTCTAACATACACAATCTAGAAGACATGGGCTGTGGCACTTCACCTTCAACAAAAAGCAAGAAATCTGAGAATGCGCTAAGGTTAGCACTGATCATCCAGACCTGGGACTGAGGCTGCAGCACTCAGCTGAAGCCCAGACAACACTGTGCGCTCACCATCTTCCAGTCCACTTGAAGCACCAATAAATAAGGCGGACTGCAGCATTCCACGTTCTCTTCCATCATGTTGGAACACCACATACACATACACGATTCAGAATTAGCAAAAAGACTGTTTGGTTACACCATCCAGGACAACAAGGACAGGCAGGACTATGTGGGGCTGATAGAAATCATACTTTTATGGTAGCCTTTGGCTGCACTTTCTGCTCACATTTACTGATATTGATTTAAGTACTGGGACATTCAAGAAACAGATACTTCATGCTTATTATGTCTTAGAAATGCTATTGAAATCAAGAAAGGCCTGAAGCAAATGCCAAACTTTACTCACATAAAAACTTCTCACTCCAGAATGCAGATTGGTACAACCACTATGAAAAACGGCATGGAGAGTCCTCAAAAAATTAAAGATGGAACGGCCTATAACCCAGCGATTTCACTTCTGGGACTATACCCGAAGAAACCTGAAACACTAATTCAAAAGAATATATGCACCCCAATGTTCACTGTAGCATTATTTACAATAATAAAGATATGGAAGCAACCCAAGTGCCCATCAGTAGATAAATGGATTAAAAAATAGTAAGTGGATAAAAAAGCACATATACACAGTGAAATGCTACTTGGCCAAAAAGAAGGAATGAGATCTTACCTTTTGCAATAGCATGAGTGAACCCAGAGGGTATTATGCTAAGAAAATAAGTCAGACAAAGAAATACAAATACCGGATGACTTCACTTATACGTGGAATCTAATGAACAAAATTTAAAAAAACAGAAACAGACTCACAGAGAGCAGACTGACAGCTGTCAGGTGGGAGAGGGGTTGGGAACTGGGTGAAAAAGGTGAAGGTACAAAAAGCAGTACAAACTGGTAGTTACAGAACAGCCACCGAGATGTAGATTACAGCATCAGGAATATAGTCAATAATATCCTGATTAACATATATGGGGCCAGGTGGGTACTTGAAGCAGCAGGGGACGTGGGGGATGACTCTGTAAAGTATATGATTTTTCTAACCACTTCATTGTATATCTGAAAGTTAATACAGAATAATATTAAATATAAACTGTAATTGAAAAAAATTAATTTCAAAAAACTGTCCCTCCAAAGAGATATAATATGTGGTAATTTGCATGGGAAACTAAATGATCTCTTTTTTTATCTTTTACAAGAATGGTCTCCCCTCAGGAAAAATCCCTATGTTTTTTATGGTGATTTTGTAGATCAAGGAAAAAATTTCAGAGATCCTAACAATCCTGTTTGTGAGTTTTCTTGTCTATGCTGGTAACCTGCACTTGAACAGAAAGAACCATGAAGATTTCTTTTATCCTCACTCAAGTACATTTTTTCATTGCTTTTTTAGAGAGAGGGAGAGAGAAACATCAATGTGAAAAAGAAACATCCACTGGTTGCCTCCCATATGCACCTGGACCAGGGATCAAACCCACAACCTAGGTGTGTGTCCTGACCAAGAATCAAACTCGCAAACTTCCGGTTACAGGAGGACACTCCAACCAATTGAGTCACACCAGCCAGGGCCCATGAAGATTTTTTGATAAATACAAGGTATGGCTTCACAAAAGAAGTCTTGCATAAATATAAGGTACATGGGGAAAAAAATCTTACAAATCTTGGACGTTGTCTACGCCTGGTTCCCAATTGGTACAAACATTGACAATGAAGCCCTGGTCATACACGGTGGGATATCAGAGTCCAGAGATTTTAATTTACTCAACTATGCAGAAAGAAGCTAAATGAAATCTGTGCTAGTGCCACCAACTCCAATAGATGGAGACCATGTCACTGACCTGAAAAGAAATAAAGTAGGTAGTCCTCAGGGACTCAGAACAACTTAATTGGACCCCTTTCTGAACACTTAACAAAGCATGAGTGGGAAGAGATTATCAATATTCCGTGGAGTGATCCCAGAGGCAAAAGAGGCTGTTATACAAACACATGTGTCAAGGAGGGACTGCTATTTTGGACCAGGTATTACTCCCAAGATTGTTAATAAATACCAGTTGAAGATGCTCATTAGGTCTCATGAATGAAAGCCTGGAGCATATTGAAATCTGCTATTACGGGGAGATTATTATTATATTTTCTGCTTCTAATTATTATGAAGAAGGCAGCAATCAAGGAGTTTACATCAGCCTGAGTTTTGGTATGACCCTTCAATTTTTCCTGTGCTACGTAACTAAGGCAATGTTCTTAAGGCCTCTTATCAAAGGATAAATACTATTCAAAGTAGTGCCATCGGTATATTAAAGAGAATGATTTCATGAAAAACTGACCTCATTCGTGCTTTCCAACTTCAAGACCACAATAAATCAGGAAAACTTTGTATGGGCAAATGGGCTTTTCCCATGGAGAACACTTTGGGGCTGAACTTAACCCTGGAGAGCCCTGAGTTCACACCTGGTCACCACAGACAAAGATGGTGATAGTGGCTACGTGTCCTGCTTCTATCATGTCCACATTCCAAAGCCTGTGAAAGAGGTTCAGTCAGTTCTCATTGAAACTCTGCACAGACACTGATCTTACCTGCAAATCATCTTTAATGTCATTGACTCTGATCACTCAGGTCTGATCTCCAGGGAAGAATTTCATTCCTTGTGGAAACTTTTCAGTAGTTACTACCATGCTCACATTGATGACTCCCAAGTTGATGAGCTCGCTGAAAGAATAAACTTAAACAGAGATGGAAGCATCAGCTTTCATGAGGTTTTTAATTTTAAAAAGTCTGCACTATTTTTATTTTTGTCTCTACCTTATTTTTTTAATTTTTATTTTTTAATTACCATTTTCTTTTAATATCATTTTGTATTGGATTCAGGTGTACAGCACAGCAGTTAGATAGTCACATACTTTACATGATGTCCCCCCAACATTTTCAGTACCTAACCGCCACCATCCATAGTTATTGCAGCATTACTGACTATATTCCCTACGCTGTACTCTACATCCCAGGGACTATCTGTAACAAATTCGTACTTCTTAACCCCCTACACCTCCTTTTCCCAGTCCCCCAACCCTCCTCACCTTTGGCAAACACCAGTCTACTCTCTGTGCCTATGAGTCTGTTCAATTTTGTTTGTATACTTATGTTGTTCTTTAGACTCCACATTTAAGTGAAATCATATGGCATTTGTCTTTGTCTAACCAACTTATTTCACTGGGCATAATACTATCTAAGTCCATCCGTGCTGTTGTAAATGGTAAGATTTCACTCTTTTTTATGGCTGAGTGATATTCTATTTTAAATATGTACCACTACTTCTTTATCCACTTGCCTACTGAGGGCTACTTGCATTGCTTCTATATCTTGGCTATTGTGAATAATGCTGCCAATGAACATAGGGACACAGAGATTCTTTCAAATTGGTGTTTTGGGTTTCTTCAAATAAATCCCCAGATGTGGAATACTGGGTAATAAGGTAGTTACATTTTTAATTTTTTAAAGAAACTCCATACAATTTTCCATAGTGGTTGCATCAAAATGCATTCCCACCAACAAGGCACGAGGGTCCCCTTCTCTTACCATATTTGCTAACACTTGTCTATGCGGACCTGTTGTTGATAACCATTCTGACAGGTATGACATAAGGTCTCCTAGCAGTTTTAATTTGCATTTGTCTTATGATTAGTGATGTTTTGCATCTTTGCATGTAGCTACTGGCCATCTGTATGTCCTCTTTGGAAATGTGTCTATTCAGGTCCTTTGCTCATTTTTTATTGGATTGTTTGGGGGTTTTTGTTGTTGAGTATATGAGTTCTTTATAAATTTTGGATATTAACCCCTTATCTGATATATCTTTGGCAAATATATTCACCCAGTTAATAGACTGTCTTTTTGTTTTGTTAATGGTTTCCTCTGCTGTGCAAAACTTTTTAGTTTGATGCAATCCCATTTGTTTATATTTTTCTTTTACTTCCCTTGTCCAAGGAGATACATCAGAAAAAATATTGCTAACAAAATATCAGAGATTTTACTGCCTGTGTTTCTTCTGAAATTTTTATGGCTTCAAGTCTTACATTTAAGTCTTTAATCCACTGTGAGTTTATTCTTGTACATGAGGTAAGAAGGTGGTCTAGTTTCTTTCTTTCTTTCTTTGTTTTTGCATGTATCTGTCCATTGTCTGGCAGCATTTATTGAATAGACTACTTTACCCTATTGTATGCTCTTCCCTCCTTTATCAAATATTAATTAACCATATGAGTGTGGGTTCATTCCTGGGCTCTATTCTGTTCCATTGATCTACACATCTGTTTTTATGCTAGTACCATGCTGTTTTGTTTACTATAGCCTTGTAGTTTGGTATCAGGTAGTGTGATGCCTCCAACTTTGTTCTTTCTCAATATTGCTTAGGCTATTTGGGGTTGTTTATGGTTCCATATAAATTTTTGGGTTCTTTGTTCCAGTTCTGTGAAATACAACATTAATATTTTCATAGGAATTGCATTGAATCTATAATTGTTTTGGATAGTATAAACATTTTAATGATGGCAACTCTTACTATCAATTAACCCATATATGCTTCAATTTATTTGTATTTCCTCTTATTTCTTTCTTCAGGATCTTATAATTTTCCAAGTACAGGTCTTTTACCTCCTTGGTTAAATTTATTCACAGGTATTTTTATGTAATTATAAATGGGATTATTTTCTTAGTTTCCCCTTCTTTATTGGAGTACAAAAAAACTGATTTCTGAATATTAATTTTGTATCCTGCTACTCTACTGAATTCATGTATCAGTTCTAGTTTTTGGTGGTGTCTTTAGAGTTCTCTACATACAGTATCATGTCATCTGCAAATAATGACATTTTCACTTCATCATTTCTGATCTGGATGCCTTCTCTTTCTCCTCCTGGTCTGACTGCTATGACTAGTACTTCCAGTACTACGTTGAGTAACAGTGGTGAAAACAGACATTCTTATCTTGTTCCTGATCTTAAAGGAAATGCCTTTAAATTTTCCCCATTGAGTAAGATGTTGGCTATGGGTTTGTCATATGTGGCCATTATTATGTTGAAATATGTTTCCTATATTCCCACTTTGTTGAGAATTTTTTTATCATAAATGTGTGCTGGACTTTGTCAAATGCTTTTCCTTCATCTACTGATATGATCATGTGGTTTTTATCCTTCATTTTGTTTATTGCTATATCACATTAATTGATTTGCAGATATTGCACCAACCTTGCATCCCAGCAATAAATCCTACTTGATCATGGTATCTGTTCTTTTAATATACTGCTGGATTCAGTTTGGTAATATTTTATTGAGAATTTTTGCTCAGAAAATTACATAACACTGAAGAAAGAAATCAAGGAAGACACAAACAAATGGAAACATATACCATGTTCATGGATTGGAATAATTAACATCATCAAAATGTCCATACTACCCAAAGCAATTCACATATTCAAAGCAATACCTATTAAAATACCAATGGCATATTTCACAGACATAGAACAAACACTTCAAAAATTTATATGGAACCATAAACAACCCCAAATAGCTGCTACAATTTTGGGAAAGAAGAGCAAAGTAGGTGGGATCACAATACCTGATACCAAACTGTATTACAAGGCTACTATAACCAAAACAGCCTGGTACTGGCATAAAAACAGGCACATCAACCAATGGAACAGAACAAAGAGCCCAAAAATAATCCCAGCTCTACAGTCAATTAATATTCAACAAAGGGGGCAGTAACATAAAATGGAGTAAAAATAGCCTCTTCAACAAATGGTGCTGGGAGAGCTGAGCAGCTACATGCAAAAAAATGAAATTCGAGCACCAACTTACACCATACACAAAAATAAATTCAAGGTGGATAAAAGATTTAAATATAAGTTGTGACACCATTAAAGTCCTAGAGGAGAACATAGGCAGGAAAATCTCAGATATTTCATGCAGCAATATTTTCACTGATATGTCCCCTACAGCAAGGGACATAAAGGAAAGAATAAACAAATGGGATCTCATCAAAATAAAAAGCTTGTGCACGGCTAGAGAAAACAGTATTAAAATAAAAAGAGAATCAACTGTATGGGAAAATATATTTGCCAATGATACCTCAGACAAGGGACTGATGTCCAAAATATATAAAGAACTCACACGACTCCTCTCTAAGACCACAAGCAACCCAATTAAAAAATGGGCAAAGGACTTGAACAGACACTTCTCCAAGGAGGGCATACAGAGGATCCAGAGACACATGAAAAGATGCTCAGTGTTGCCAGCTATCAGAGAGATGCAAATTAAAACCACAATGAGATACTACTTCACACCAGTCAGAACGGCCATCATAAACAAAGCAACAAACAACAAGTGTTGGAGAGGTTGTGGAGAAAAGGGGACCCTAGTGCACTGTTGATGGGATTGCAGAGTGTTACAACCACTATGGAAAACACTATGGAATTTTCTCAGAAAACTAAAAATGGATCTGCTTTTTGACCCAGCAATTCCACTGCTAGGATTATATTCTAAGAACCCTGAAACACCAATCCAAAAGAATCTATGCACCCCAATGTTCATAGCAGCACAATTTACAATAGCCAAGTGCTGGAAGCAACCTAGGTGCCCATCAGTAAATGAATGGATCAAAAAACTATGGTACATTTACACAATGGAATTCTATGCAGCAGAAAGAAAGAAGGAGCTCCTATCCTCTGCTACAGCATGGATGGAACTGGAAAGCATGATGCTAAGTGAAATAAGCCAGGCAGTAAAAGACAAATACCATATGATCTCACTTTTAACAGGAATCTAATCAACAAAACAAACAAAAAAGCAAAATATAACCAAAGACACTGAAACTGAGAATAGGCTGACAGTGACCAGAGGGGAGAGGGGAGGGAATTTCAGAGGAAGAGGGGAAGGGTTTGCAGGAACAAGTATGAAGGACACATGGACAATAACAAGGGGGAATGGAAATGGGAAGGAGGTGGGGAGGGCTGAGGGTGGGCTGGGATAAAGGTAAAAAGCAAAAAACTGTACTTGAACAACAATTAAAATTTAAAAACAAAAAACAAAAAAAGAATTTTGGGATCATGTTCTTCAGGGATATTGGCCTGTAAATTTCTTTGTAGTGTCTTGTTTGGATGTGGAATTAGCATAATGCTGGCCTCATAAAATAAACTTGGTAATCCTCCCTCCTCTTGAAGTTTTTGGAATAGTTTGAGAAGGGTGAGTTTTAGTTCTTCTTTGAATATTTGCTAAAATTCAACTGTGAAGCCATCGGTCCAGGATTTTTGTTTGCTGGGAATTTTTTTAATATTGCTTTGATTTCATTAAGTTGTAATCAGTCTGTTCCGACTTTCTGATTCTCCTTGATACAGTTTGGAAAACTGTATGTTTTTAAGAATTTATCCATTTCTTCCAGACTGTCCAATTTGTTGGCATATAGTTGTTCACTAAATTTTTTATATTCCTTTGTATTTCTGTAGTGTCAGTTCTTACTTCTACTCTTTTGTTTATGATTCTCTTTCTTTCTTGATGATCCTAGTTAAAGGTTTATCAATCTGGTTTATCTTTTCAAAGAACCAACCCTTGGTTTCATTAGGGCTTGGGATTGGTGGTTTTTGTTAGTCTCCACTTTGTTTATTTTTACTCTGATCTTTATTATTTCCATCCTTCTACTCACTTTGGGCTTGTTGTTCTTTTTCAAGTTCCTTTAGGTGTAAGGTTAGATTGTTTGACATGCAAATGAACTGGTTTCGTTATTATCTGGTTTAGGTTAGATTGACAGCAGTCAAAGGGGTATCTATATCTAAATTGTTTGCATGCTCTCACAGGAGAGAAACCAGGCTCACAGAGGCATGTTGATGGGCATAAAAGAAAGAGTTTCAAGAAATTTCTTCAAGCTCAGCATATTCGTATTCATTTCACAACAATACAAGGGAAGAGGACAATTGTTTCTGCTTTTCACCTAAGGAAAAAGGCTTAAAGTGGTCACCTGACTTACCAACCCAGCCAAAAGGACTAGCAGTAGAAGGCAATTTCACCAGGAACTGAAAATCCAGTGTCTAGGGAATCAGATTAGCAGAAGGACTGAAAGCTATGAGCAATAAGCAACTACCATGCGGCTTTGTGGTTTCCCATGACCGAGGCCATGACCATGAGTTGGGGCGGGACTTTGCCTCCTAACTGTACCTAGTTTGTGAGAGGGATTGTAGAGGGGAAGATGCAGCCTCAAGGGATTCAGGCAGTCCTTACACTCCAAACAGTCCCTAACTTTGCCCTTTTGTCTTTCAAATCAAGCAAACCAGAAAGGTGCAAGGCAGTAGTTCTCAACAATGGCTATTCATTGGAATCACCAGATCAGTTCTTAAAAAGCACTAACACCCAGGCCCATCCAGACTAACTGCAGCAGAGTCTGTGGAAAGGCAGCCGGGAGCCAATAATGTAAAGCCACAACTTTCGGGAAGGGAACACAAACTTGCACATGTCTACATCAAATATGAAGGGGCTCCCACCTCTGCTATAGCTTTTCTTGTGGCCATCATTCTAGGGAGTAAAAGGTCAGAGAGGGAATGCCTAGAAAGTACAAGAACATACAGATGGTCCATAAACTGAGCATCCAAATGAAAAGCAAAGCAATGTAGGCAACCCCAAGAACACCACTTTAGCCAACATTAAACCACTGATTCACATCTAAATGGATATTGGATAAATCCTTCACAGGTTTCTTTTCTCCCACTCAGCTCTTTCTGCTGTTTTTGACTTTATTTTCTCTCTAGAGGACTGTGCCAAACAAGCTTATTCTGATTGAGTCACTGCTATTAAGACACTTCCCATGATTGCCCAGCCTCAGTGGAATTGTGGAGAGGATTTCCAATCCATTCAGAGGTAGCAAACCAATAAAATGTTAGAATGTATTATCAGAAGGCTGCTGCAGCATTACAGTTAATAATACACTGTCTTCCCACAAAGAGGCTAGAAGGGTGGAAGTCCTGAATAGCCCAGGATATTAATGAACTTGATTTCAGCTGGGTGCCAATGCTGATCAGCCTGGGCAATTTGTTTCCAACCTCAAAATAAGTACACAGCCTAGTTCACTTGAAATGTAAAACATAAGAAATTGGTCCTCGACTGAGCTTGCTGTTCCTCTTGAGAAGGTGAGAAGGAAAGTGAACTAGCAGTATCAGATACTCCGTGAACTGCTTCTTAAAAAAGAGAAGCTGCTGTGGGAAGATCTGGCCAAACTGAAGCCAGCTATGTGGCACCATCTACCCCTGAAGTACTACCAGGTGAGGCACTTGCTAGGCGTTGAATTATGTCTCCCAAAGTAATGCTGAAGTCCTAACCCCCAATACCTGTGGATGTGACCTTATTTGGGAAATAAGGTCTTTGTAGACAATCAAGTTACAATGTGAGTGTACCCTAATCCAGTATGACTGGTATTCTTATAAAAAGTGGAAATCTGGACACAAAGACAGGCATTTACAGAAGGAAGAGATGCGAAGACACAGGGAGAACACCACCTGCAAGTTGAGGACTGCCCGAGGCTACCGAAAGCCAGGAGAGCAGAATAGAACGGATTCTCCCTCACAGCCCTCAGAAAAAAAGCAACCCTGCTGGCACCTTGACTTCTGACTTCTAGTCTCCAGAATTGTGACACAGTAAATTTCTAGCATGTAAGCCACCAAGCTGGTTGTACTTCATTACAACAGCCCCAGGAAACTAATAGAGCATCAAAAGAAAGTACTGATTTAAAACCTGGTGGATCATTCAAAACCATGCCAGCAATCCAGAGACCTAGATAAAAAGAGGCATTCAAGGTGATATGTCAAAAAAGGCAGGCACCAGACAGAGATAACTGGAGTAAGTTAAAGGGGTAGAGGGAACAGGAGTAGGAGCAATATCAAAATAAATAAATAAATAAATAAAAAATAAACAAACAATAAAACAGCAGTTAGGTTCATTTCATGAACATGGATTTAACAGCCACTATGGGCCGGCACCATCCTAGGTGCTGGGCATACAAAAGTGATTATGGAGTTCCCACCAGACTTTTGGTGATACGGTGTGCTGAGGTAGCAGTAAGCAGGGTACTTTGATATCAAAGGGGTGGAGGAGGCTTACATACAACCAGGGATTTGGAGAAGACTCCCCGGAGAATGGGAAACCTAAGTTCAATCCTGAAGGATGAGAATTGGCAGGGTAGAGCAAATAATCTATTTTCATAAAAAATCCAGAGGCCTCTTGGTACTATGTTGAGATTGTCTAATAGGATGTGATTTTTTTAAAAAAGGAAGGAGACACAACCTTCACACATGCACTCGAACATAAAGCACCGCAAGTTTGGCACCTAAAGAGCTGGAGAGAACCTACAGAAATGACCAGGAAAAGCAGCAGCCACATTACACAGCAGAGGGAACCATGCCAGTGGGCGTAACCGGCCCCTGCCTATGAGGACACGGGACCAGAAGCGGACAAAACTGCATGTGCCACGTGGAATCAGTTCTATCTGTTCATGGTACATGTGAGACACCCCACATCACTGCCACCTTTGAGAACTACCTGAAAACCATAGAGGACTTTGCAGGAGTACATGAAAGTGGGAGCAAGCCAGAGAAACCAGGAGTAAACTTTTTTTTTTTTTTTTTCAAAAAAAAAGGATGTCATATAGATATTGTAAAAGATGAAGACTAAATAATATTTCAAAGCAACTTAGATATACCACCTTCACACCACCTATTCATGTTTAGTCCAACTTCCATTTGCATTTACTTTTTTGTCTTGTGTTAATTTGTCATCATTATCACTTACCAGTATTTATTTCTTGAAAGCAACCTATTTGGGGGATGACGGCTCCAAACCACAAGCAAGGCTGCTTGAACAACTCTAGGGAGTGACAACCTAATGGGGATCGCTGGGGACACACACATGAGCACAGACAGGCATAGCATGGACCTCCTTTGTGCAGCAGCGCTCTGCTAATTGTGTCTAATAGAGGAGTCGGAAGTATTTTCCTTATGTTTTCCTAATGATGTTAATGTCTTCATGAGGTTAATGAAACCATTAACACGGGCTGACTATAAATGGCTTCCTGTACAATATAAAACCATCTAAGCTCAGTCCTAGGCAAACACTAGAGATTACTATTGCTGTGGTGGTTTTATATTTGTATTTCTTACTGTGCAAAACATCAGGGTCTTTTTCTCGTTAGGTCCAGAATTAGAGACCACAAAGGACCTGATCTGATTCAGAGATTCCTAGACTAAAGGTGAACACCAACTGGGGGTGTTTAAGGATATCCCCCAGGTTTGGTCCCATCCTTTATGGTCTCTACTGCCCCCTGCTGGCCTACAGAGGGAGGCACAGATCTCCAGCAACCCCTTGGGAGATAGAAAACACCAACCAAGACAAGACAAAATATGAACTGTTATGTATTATCACTTACTTTGTGCTTTCCCAGTTAATACTTACAACATTCCCTATGGGATTGGTCTTCTTACTGCCACTGTACAGATAAAGAAACCTAGGCTTGAGTAGTAAACAAATTACCTAAGGACACCGGGCTCTGAGTGGCAGATTCAGGGCAAGTCATAAATCTAACTCACAACTCTTGTTACACCTGTTGTTAACCCACTGGGAGGTATGGGATAGTGAAAGGCACATGAACTTTACAACCACACAAATCTGGATTTTGGTTTTAATTCTCCAACTTAATACGTTTAAGATAAACAAGTTACTAAATGTATTTAAATTTGTTGAGCTCGGTTTCTTCATCTGTAGAATGTGAATCACCACACCTACCTTGGAGGATTGCTGTGAGGGTAAATGATAAAGCAGGCAAAGCACAGGACCTGGAATACAGTGGCTGCCCAACAGGCGGCAGTGGCTATTTGAGGCCAGAGACAGACGGCTGACAAGGATCAGCTTTCCTGTGGCTCAGTAGTCGCTTCATTCAAGAACCCAGGAAGTTTGTAACTCAAGTCTCTGGCTTAAAAAAAAAAAAATTGCTAGAATGTTCAAATAATGATGCAATACATGTGAATAGTTCCTTAACACTTACAAACCACTTTTGTGTATTTTTTACTTGATCTTCACAAACAGGTATCAATAAATGCATAAATATGCCATAAATAATTGAGGAAACTCACAATATGCCCAGCTCTACATTACACACATAAAATACATAGTTGAATTTCACCTTCAACATATAGGTAGATATTATTATTTTCCCTATTGTCTACATGAAGAAACTGAGACCCAGAAAGTTTAAGTAACTTTCCCAGAATCACACTGCACTAAGTAGCAGAGCTAAGTACAGTGTCCCCTCTGACCACAAAGCTCACTTCTCCAACCACTGGCTATAATGTCTTTTCCTGAAGTACGCAGAGCAAGTGTTACATTTCCACTACACACACATGCAACTCTGACCCGTGTAAGGGTAAGAAACTTGCTAGAGGACTCAAAGTTCTATCTGGAAAATCAGGCCTGAATGATGACCAGGGGTGCCCGCAAGCAGGATTAAGTTCCTTGTCTCTGAAGATCAGAGTGAGGTGAAGATAATCACTCCCCAGGTAAAATACAGATAACACTTATGAATCAAGTAAATTACATGTTTTAATTGTCTCTAAGATTCTCTTCAAAACTTTAATTCTAAAGCTCCATATTTAATGTAGAAGGACTCAGCCTTAAAACTAGAATAATTTTTCAGCAAGATAAAGCAACATTGGAATGAAAAGATCCCATCCACATGTGCTGGGTTTACAATGTGACAGCTGGAGAAGAACTTTGTGAAACCAGCCACATTGTCCAGAGGCATTAATGTCCAAAGATAAATTAATAGTAATGGGGAAAAAACATTATTCACTGAAACTGGAAAGAAGTAAAGAAAAAATAGTATCTCTTTGCAAATCTGGCCCAGCACTTTCACTATAAATTAAAATGTATGATAAATCACAAAGAAATTGACTGGACATCTGCAGCAGAAATGAAATTATCAAAGAAAAACTGCACATTTGGGGAACTTGGTGAACAGGGAAACCACTATGAGAGATGGCTCTCCTTCGGATTCATTTCTTATTTAACTCTTATAGAACAAACGTGACGCCTCCCACTGATGAGCTCCTTTTGAATACTGTGTATTTTCTAAGAACTACACTGTGAAGAGGGCTATCTCCAGCAGTAAATCCAAAAAATGTCACTGTCGCAGTGTCAGACACATAAGGACACTGCAACACAGGGAGGAGGATACGTAACCATAACATCTAACTACAAACTTATCAAGCAGTGGATACAGATCTGAAACTTGTAACTGCGCCATAAAACGAACCCCAGTTTAGCCATAATTATGATTACCCTAAAATCAGACTGGAAAGGAAGCCTTTAAAAACACAAACCTTCTCTACAGATGGCTTAGGTTGCCGTATATAAAAATCTTCTTTGTATTTAAAATGAGCAGTGAAAAGAGTATAAATAATCTACAACTACAAATAAAACAACATTGTGTTTCCTAAAAGTTGTACATAAAGGGAAACTTTTTAAATTACCGCAGATATTGGTATTTAAAATAAACCTATAGCTTGTCCCTTTCCCTTTATAAAGTGAAAAATGATGTACTGTTTCTCAGATCCTGTTGGTTTATTTTTATTTTAAATTCCTATTTTTCCGTTTAATGAAAATATTTATATTTTTCTTCAAACAAGACTTTCAAGACCTGAAAGTGCATTAACTGAGGAAAGTTTGCCTCAAACACAGACTTCCCTGCTTTTCAAGGAGAGTTACCCTTTCTGCGACCACAGCATGAATGAAGACACACTTGGCCATTCAGCAACACTCAGCCAGGAAACTGCCTTCATCTCATAACCACTATGGGCCACCACGACATAAGGACAACACAGAAAAATGGCAAGTGTCCAGGAGCTAAGAAGGAAATCTCCCACCTATTACAAGATGTTTTTAATGTAAAGGGGTGAGAGGAAGTCATCTTGACAACAGTGGGCATACCAAATTCCAGCCTTCCCTCTCCAAATCCATGACAGTTAAAGAAGCATAAGTTTATCCTACACACCATACTCCCTTCACACCTTATTATTTATGCTCTTTCCCATTCCTGTTGATGGTATGCTATGTTTAAGGCTCTCCTCTACCTCCAAAAGTGAGTCTCTTGGCAAAGAGGCAAACACAGGTATTTTTTTATTTATCTCTTAAGACATATAGAAACAGGGAGTTAGGAGAGCTCCCATCAGAAGAGGCAAAGCAGATCTGCATGTTCTTCATACCTTGGGTTGGACATGACACCTGAAACAGGCAAATAGGCCCAGAGGGTCCGTGTGTCAGAGCAAACCCTTATCTTTCCCCTAGCAAGGAAGCTTTAAGCACCCAGCCAATACAGCAGCTGTCTATCAAGCCAGAGAAAATGTCCAGCCTCAATCTTTGCCATGTGTGAGGCTAACTCTGTCATATTAGCGTATACTTCATCTGAGTGAATAAACTCCTTTCTTTTAGAAAAGCAGACTGCCGGGGGGGGGGGGGGGTGGCGGTGTTTTTATTTTCAGAAATCCTTAAGGGGTAAAATCAACCCAAGCAGCCTAGAGAAAGAAATCAATAAATCACACAGCAGAGCTTAAGATTTCATTGTATACTGTCTGTGAGCGGGAGAAAAGTGCAGCAGAGATTCATTTGCCCCCTACATGGTCTCAGATAGGGTATCAGTGGAGCTGAGACAGCATTCCATATCAGAGCACTGCAGGCAGACCTGAGAAGATTGCCTCCACAAACAGAAATCAAACTCAGGAAGCAAGAGACATCTCTTTATATAGCACCTTCCTGATGTGTGGTTTATAAAAAGGAGCTGGTACTTTATTTTCTAATGGTATAACATTATACAAATGTTAATGAGAATTATCGTTTTCTAGAATAAATGCAGTCGCACTTAGAAGGAAAATGTGCCAAAGCTGTATGGTGTGCTGTGAAGAAGACTGGACCTGTGTTCAGAGGACCTGAGCTCTAACCCTGCCCTATACTGCCAAGTTCCCAGGGCTCGCTCTGGCTCTCAGTTTCCCCATCTGTAAAACAGGGTGACTGCAAGGGCTGTGAATTAACAGCCCTGGGCTGACTGCTCCATGTTTCTGAAAAGTCTGAATTTAATCATCTTCAAATGAGGTACATGCACCATATGTTTTTGTCTTATATCTGGTCCTCCTTACACATTTATGATACCCACGCTTGAAATTCAAGAATCTCAAAGAGTCTTTCCCAGTCTTCAAAAGAAAGTAGTGTTTTGACCCAGTCAGCCAGAGCTAATGTCTCCTTAATGCGTCTCTACTTGGATTTCTCAGCTTGAGCTGCATTTTGAAAATGAAAGAGAGATACAGGCAGCCAAGCGGGAGGAAGGAAAAGCATACGCTAACCTGTGGCACCATCGAGCACCACACCATGTTCCAGACACGCAAGCAGTTGGGCATGACCAGACAGGAGGGTGTAACGGAAGAGGTAAGGAGAAGAGGAAAAGGGAAGTGAGATGCACAGCAAATCTTGAAAGGAGCTGTGGGCGAACTGAAGACCTTGAACTATGCCCTGAAAACTGAAGGGAGCAGGCAGAAAGGTGATAGGGATCACTGAAGGTTTTTAACCTGCTGGATTTCTACTTTAAGCCTCTCTACGCTGGAGGCCACCTGGAAGATGGATAAGTACTGTCCCCATCAGTAAAAATGAGCTGGTGTAGACCAAGGGTTCACAATGCTGGTTGCAAATTAGAATCACCTGAGAAGCTGGTAAAACTGCTGCTAACCTAGACTCATCCAGAAAATTTTTATTTTATTTGGTGGGGGGAGAAAGGAACTGCTAACTTTTTTTTCTAAGCATGCAAACCTTAAGGACTGAAATTTTATCAACTATATCAAAGAAAGTTCCTACCATTCCTAGTGAAGTGTGGTAAAAGCCATTTTCTTCACATTTCCAGACCCCAAATCTGGAATAAGGTTTGCAAAGCACCTCAAACAGTGTCTATCACTCTTCTTCAAATTGGTTTTATTCTTGGGTGTACTGAGCATCTCCCTAAGAAACACAGGATTATTTCAGAAAACAAGTTCAAATTTCTATTTCAGAATTTCATGCTATCAAATCATTTAGATGTGAAATACCAGCACCTCCTCAAATAAACAGAAGACCAATAAGAAATGATCTTATAAACTTGCAGGCATGTCCAACCTTTTAGCATCTCTGAACCACACTGGAAGAAAAAAGAGTTGTCTTGGGCTACACATTAAATACAGTGCAACACGTAATCACAAAAAAATATGGTATTTTAAGTAAATTTATGATTTTGTGTTGGACTGCATTCACAGCCATCCTGGACTGCAGGCTGGACACCCCTGTGATTGTTTTTAATCGATCAGTTAATGAGCATATATAAAAAAACTTTAGTCTGTAAAAAATATTTCCCAAAATCCCAGCATGGTAAGTGATCAGACTCCCTACTCATTTTCTGCCTCTCTCTTCCCCTGGTCTGAACCTGAGGAGCTTGTTCGTTTACTTGTTTTCAAAACGAATTCTTTATTGAGCACTTCCTATGAGCCAGGCATCATGCTGAAGACTTTACAAATAAGCTAGTATTCATCACCATTTATTAACAGGAAACTACAGAGAGGAAAAATAAATCGCTGGAGGACACTGACCTAGTAAGGAGCAGTGCCAGAATGTGAATCCAAGTTCATGTCTCCTAAATCCATGCGCTTCCCAATCACCCCACACTGCACTGTCATTCTTCTCCACTAATTTGCATCTTGTCTCCCACCCACAATCCCACACCCACACCTTCACCCTGACCTGTGGAGCAGGATTCCACTCTGAATTCACAGAAGGTAGACGCAAAGTTGAATTAAGAGCTGACACACCCACATACACACACCCAACCCCAGGTCACCCGGTCCTCACTCTGGGGTGACCCCTCCAATTGCTGTCAGCAGGGTGCCCTCTGCTGTCTAAGATGATTAAATACGGGTTAAGAACTGAGAGCCTGGAAGATTCAGAGGGCCACCTTATAGTGAGGAGACCTAATCTTGAGATGGATTTGTACCTTATAAACTCTTATAAACAAACTGTGCCTCCTGGTCATAAAGAAACACTCCTGTTCTACCAAACAAGGATTCACCCACCCCCACTACCCCACAAAAATAAATAAATAAATAAATAAATAAATAAATAAATAAATAAATAAATAAAAGACATGAATCTCGGTTTCAAGATTTTGTCCAAATTCAAGACACAAGCTACAGATCATTACAGTGGCCCTGAAACCGGTCTCCACCCCACGGCTAGATGTTGTTGTTTTCCTGTGTTCGTAGGGTTCACATTAACCCAAAGCGTTAACCTGTAGGGCTATTGTCTTCCCTTGAAAGTATGGCTGCGAGGAGGACAAACGTCTCCTATCTCAGGCATTATGATGATGCAGAACTCGCTACAAGAAGCACACAGCCCGGATGCTTTCTTTACTCAGAAATTATAAAACATTTAGGGGCCCCCGGGGCAAGTTCATCACAAAATATTCAGCAACATCTGTGCCCTCTTAGTTACTGACAGCGAAGCCCCGGAAAACATGGCGCCGGGTCCGCAGGCCGCGCTGGTCACGTGGCCGCTCGCTGGGGTGAAAGGACCGGCCCTGCTCCCCCGCTTCCACCACCCTCTTTCTCCCCAGCACCTCCCAGTCACAGGCTCCCTGGGCAAGTTTACGAAGAGGATTGTGCCCAACGGCTCCCCGGCAAAGCAGTTTCTATCAAAGGCTGCCTGGCCCTGCGGGCATGGGGCCACGTCCCTCTCTTCTGAAACTTACCCAAGTGAGTCACAGGAAGCCAGCCTGCGGAGCCTGGAAGTAAGTGAGAGCACCGCTCCTTCCATGCCGTTTGCGCACGCGCCCAGGCACACAGGCTCGCTGGTGGCGCACGTGGGAGCTTCAGGCTACTCCGCCCCAGAAACTGGCAAAACCGCTTGGAAAGCAAAACGCGCTGGAGGTCAAAACATCTGACCTCCGTCAGGCAATCAGCCAACATATGCAGAATCAACTCCTTCCAGGCGCGGTGCTAGGCTGTGCTTTCAGTTCTACCTCTGCCACCTTTTCACCCTAATACTTCTGTGACCTTAAGTGTGGGTTTTAAGATGGGGGGACAAGACAGTCACCTAGAGAGCTGTTGTAATATGGACTCCTGATACAGAAGTCTGCTCAACTACTGCCCTCTCTGCCCCACTCTTCACCTCCCCATCCCCAATTGCATATTTATGTTGGGAAAAGTTTCTGGAGGTATATAGCCCATCCCCTTCAAGAACTACTAGATTAGCCCTGGCTGGTGTGGCTCAGTGGGTTGGGCATCGTCCCACAAAGCAAAAGGTTGCTGGTTCCATTCCCAGTCAGGGCACATGCCTGGGTTGCAGGTTCAGTCGCTGGTGGAGGGTGTGTGAGAGGCAACCAATTGATGTTTCTCTCATACATCGATGTTTCTTTCCCTCTTTTTCTCCCGCCCATCCCCACTCTCTGAAAATAAAATAAAATAAAACTATAAAATAAAACTACATTAGATCCTTTAGAAGCAGTGACCATACACCCAATTTGGCCAGGACAATTTACACCTGGCTATTTTTATTAATAATATCTCCTTTTATTCTCAAAAGTGGCCCAGTTTGGGAATGTAAATTATGTGGTCACCCTGTATAGAGTCCCCTAAGGATTCGATGTGAGTTTTAACACACCCTCACCAAAAATTTCAGGGCTTCCAGAAATTTCCCTACACAACTCTACCCAGCTGTTTTGAGATTCTCAGTTGGGATGTCTCTCCTAAATGTCTCAGCCTTCACACTGAAGCATCCATATTTCCTCCTCCCTCTCCTGCTCTGCCTCCCCCAGGGTCTCCAATGAGAAACTATGTGAACACCCCTCACCACTGAGGGGGCACAGCAGCAACCGAACTAGCCCCAGCTCTGCGGAATGAAGGGGCAGAACCCTACACACCTGCTAGTGCCACACTCAGGTACAAGGCCTGGGAAGCAATGTGAACTCAGGCTGCTAACAACACCCAGAGGTCTCTCTTGTGTTATACCTATTATAATAATTACAGCCCAGTGCTCCTTTTAAAGAGACCACCAAATTAGGGGCTGTCAACCAACCTAAGTCATAGGCAAGTTTCCTTACGCCCACCACATGTTTTGTTTTTCATGTTGAGCCAACATGAAAAAATCTAATTTTAAAATTAGATTTCATAGAAAATCTGTGATGTGCTGAAGAACCACTTGTGAAAGCCAAACAAACGTTAAATTTTCGGGAATTTTGTGAGCTATCGTTCAAACTTAAATTATCCAAACATACACCTAAATAAACTCTGTTAGAACAAATAGAATACTTACACTGTGGTGATGGCTGAGCAGTTCAGAAAACATACTAAAATTCATTGAACTACCCACTTAAAATGTTTGAAGGGTGAATTTTATGGTATGTAAATTATATTTCAAAAAGCTGTTAAAAATAAAATTTTTTGAAGTAATGAATACTCAAAAGTCATCACTTGTTAATTATTATTATTTACTATAATTGAGATTATACTTGGGGTTATTTACATCTATTGTATCTGTGAGTGGAGATTCCATCTACTAGAAAACTATTGCACATCTCTTCCCAACTGCACATTCTGTAAAATCTCTTCAAGGCTTGAAATAAGTCATGATAGGAGATTATTCACACCATGGAACTAGGCCAATGTTTCGTATCGGGGCTTGGTTCATTATTTGTTGATTGTCTAGACTTAAGGTAATGGAGAAAATGTTAATAATGCAGATTACACTTAATAGTGTGGTGTGCCTGTTGTGTTTACATTGTGAACAGCTCCAGAATGGAGTGTTTTTTCAGTATTTGAAAACTGCTGGCCAGTTCAGAAGTCATTCGCGTCCTGATGAACACGCATATACGCATACTTATGAGTGTCGGTTGGTATTTTCATTTACCATAACAAGTACTATGAAAGCGAAACAGAGACTTATGTCAGAATTACACTCATAATCAAGCTTTTATTCAGAGTCTGATTTTGTGACCCTATTGATGGTGATAGAATTATAAAAACAATGGATTTGGTGAGAAATAACAGCCACCCATAGTTTGTTAAATTGCATGAGTATTTGCAAATTGTGTGCTACTGCTTATCCTTTGTATAAGTAAAATTTATAACACATTTTATATATATTTATATACATATATATGCTTACACACACACTTTCTATTGTTACCAGCATGCCATTGTCTAATATCATCATTTCCAAGTTTCTCTTGTAAAGTCAAATCTGGTACTACTATACCTATGTGCCCACCTGGTGACCTCGAGTTGGCTGGAGTTGAGGCAATGTCATATACCCCCTTAGACGGCACGCAGACTCCAGTTCCTGTACAATCCTCACCACTTCCTACTGTTTTACACTCCACTTCTCATGAAGCAGAGGATACCTGCCTAACTCCTGTGGGCAGGTCATCTCTGGGAGAATCAGACCCAAGTCCATCATGCTGAGCAGAGGACCAATAACTGAAACAGACAGGCTGACTGAGGGTGGGATACCCAGAACAGATCATTAAAATAACCCCAAGCTTCCCTTCAATTTGTCAGCATTATTCTGCCTATGGCTAGCCCATTTCCAACTCTTTCCTTTTGCCAACCCAATTTTTATGCTCCAGTCTACAGCTACACCACCCTGAACGTGCCCGATCTCATCCAATTTTTATTCTCCATCTCCCCTCCTACTTTGCCTTTCAGCTCAACTAACTCTCCAGTCTGGTCTCTTGGCTGCTGATCTTCTGACTTAGCTTTCTAAACTCCATTCAGCATGTTCATTCCTGCCGTGGTGCATCCATGGACACGTAACTCAGCCCTAAAACCTCTCCACTGTCCGTGGAAGCTGGTCCTGTTGCGCTGCTCGAGGCCCTTCTCAGCTCAGCTGTAAAAGAATCCAAGTGCTTAAAAATCGTGAGAACAAAGTGCACTGTTGATATATATTCTCTTTGTTAACAGCAGTATTTGGGAACTTAAATTCATATCACATTTTCCTATAACAGTAACATTGTAAATACAGTGTACAGCCCAGTCCATTAAACTCTACTGTAGTCTACTGTAGGTATGACTTACCTACACTATAAGAGAAGCAAGCTATAGCGTTCCTCTGCATTCTGGGTCACAGAGTAAAGAGGAAGAGGTTTGCTTAGCTCCAGGCCAGCCATGGGTAAAATTCTGAAGTGAGTTAACTCAGCCCTATTTGGGTTTTTTACTCAGTCTTCTTTCTATTTCCCTCATACTTAATTAAATCTAAAATCTTCCAGCACCCCCACGACCAGCTGAACTGTAGACTACGCTATCTAATTTAGTAGCCACTAGTCACATGTGGCAATAAAGCACTTGAATTTCAAAGACTTAATGCAAAAAAAAAAAAAGAAGAAGAAGAAGGAAGGTAAAATATCATTAATACTTTGTACATTAAGTAGATGTTTAAGTGACAATATTTGGGTACATGGGGTTATATAAAATACATCGTTAAAATTAAGTTCACTTTTAAAGTTTTTAATGTGGTCACTAGAAAATCTAAAATGGTGTAGTTGGCTCACATCTGTGGCTTACATTGTGTTTCTGTCGGGCAGCATTGCTCCCAGGGGTACAGTAAAACTCCCAGGGGTGTCCGCATGCGGCTCAAGATGTCTATGAATGCGGCCCAACACAAAATCGTAAATTTACTTAGAACCTTTCTTTTTTTGCTCATGAGTTTTTGTTAGTGTTTGTGTATTTAACGTGTGGCCCAAGACAAGTCTTCTTCTTCCAGTGTGGCCCAGAGACGCCAAAAGGCCGGGCACCCCTGACCCTTACTATCCAGAGTTTCATCCACCGACCAGCAACTTGAGCATCACTTGGAAACTGTTAGAAAGCAGAATCGCAGGCCCACTGAATTAGACAGAGTCTGCAGTTTAACAAGATCCCCGGGTGATTCATCTGTACATTAAACTTGAAACGCACAGTTCGGGGATCCACAAACTTTTTCTTTAGAGATAGTAATTATTTCAGGATTTGTGGTTCACACAGTCTCAATCACTACCACTGAACTCTGTCATTTTATTCTATATCATATGGAGATGAGTGCCTGTGGATGTGTGCCTGTGAAACTTCATTTACAAAGACAGGCCACAAAGTTTACCCATCCTTGGCTAGACCAGTGGTTTCTCAAACGTCAGCAGTCAGCATTCGTTAGCACTCATTAGCATCCCTTGGAGAGCCAGATAAAACACAGCTTGCTGGGCACCATCCTCAGAGTTTCTGATTCAGTAGGTTTAGGGAAGTGCCTGAGCATTTACATTTCAGCAAGCTTCCTAGTGGTACCAGTGCTGCGGAACCAGAGACCACAATTTGAGAGCCACTACTCTGGAGTCATGGTTTTCAGTTCTGACTGTACGCTGCAGTTGTCTAGGAGTCCTTTTAAAACTGCTCATGCCCGGGTCTCGCTCCAGACCAATCAAATTACAGTCTCTAAGGGGGGGGGGGGGGGGGGGCCCTGGTGGCATCGATATTTTTTTAAAGTTCCCTGTGTGTTTCTAATATGCAACCAGGTATGTACACATAACAAAATCACCAACATTGCCTAAATAACAATGGCAAGAGTTAGGAAGACAGAAATGTTGACAAACTAATTTACAATTATTTCTGAAAGACATATTGCACCTTAACACATGAAAGACAAGTATTTTCCAAGGGATTTCTTCCTATGGCTCTCAACTTAGTGGAACAGACAGCCTGACAAAGCACGATTTTAAAACTTTCAGGTTCTTTGGGGAGGGATTTTTAACTAAGCAGGAAGAAAGACAGACTATCAGGATTTGCTCTCCTATACTGTTTCTGGTTTTGGCTTCACAAGCCAACAACTCAGCAACAGCAGGTACCAAGACCTGACTCCTACTTCTGACCTTGCTGTTTAACCACCTATATGACCTTGGATAAGTCACCTGAGCTTGTGCTTCTTTGACTGTAAAACAAAAGGGTTTGACTTCTGTCCCCTCCAGCTCCAAATGACTTTGCTTTTTTTAATGTGCATTTTATAAATCATGACTTACAGAAACGTTTCAAGATTTTCCTGCCTGCAACAGCCATGGGGTATTTTTGTCAATACGGCCAGGCCAAGAGTGAAGGCAACTGTTTATCCAGCAATGTTCTGGACAATGATTTTTGTTTATGTGGTGCAAACCCTTCACTGCCAAGAAGTTTGCCAGCTTTGCGGCCCACCTCAGACATCAGAATCATGGCCAGGACCAACATCAGGAGGAGACTTCTGCTACCGTGCCAAGTTCTCAGCCACTTTGAACAGTGATATTTGGCCGTGAGAGGAGGAGGAGCGTGAACAATCTTAACCATGGTCAAAAAGAGAGTTAACACTAAATCCTAGGAGAGAGGAGGCTTCACCCTTAGATGAAGGAAGAACAGAAGGGGCCCAGGAGAAGTCAACAGAGATAGCCCAGCACTGATATGAGAATTTAGGTCAAGTGGAAAGGAAATTGCTGTGTACAGTGGGGGCGGCAGCAGGGACATCCACGTGAACCAGAGGAAAATACTTGTGAATGAGGGGGAAGAGAAGCAGGCATACGTAATAGACTTTCTGCATCTGTATTTCAAGCGTAACTCATTTGTAAACATTCCAAATTTCCTTAGGAAAACCAGTAAGTTTACAGCAAAGTAATAAAATCCAGTCTGATTCTTTGGGAGAACCCTGTAAACACAGGTGTCCCTGAGGCTGGGTAACAGACTTTGGACACAAGGAGCCATAATTTCTACGTGGGCTTTTAAGGAAAACATTTTATTAACTTGCTTCACTAGATATTCTTTCTACTGACTAGTCTTTTTCATGTCATACACCCAAGGGGACTAGTTTTTCAGGTAGATATTTCCTTTACTACTCTAAATAATCTGTTTAATGAGGAATTAATTAAATTGATATAGTGAAAAAAGCAAGTGGAATGATCACTAGCCACAGTCTAGCAATTCATCTTTTAGCGATAATGGAAGTGAATCAGTGTAGAGTGAGCTAATCTCTTTCTTCCCTTAAAGTGCTGACCAGATTCATAAAATAGAAACTTTACTAACACATTCACCCTCTTGAGGAACTTCCAACAACAGTCCTCCCCTCTACTCTTCTGGAAGAGAGGATAGCGACTTGTCTGAGGGTTGAGATTGGGGTAAAATGCATGGCTTATGCGTAGCTTTGGCTGAGTCTTGAGAATGAAAATGAGTCTAAAAACTGAAAAGTTATAGAATTGGGCTGAATATTACTAAGCATTCCTGTTTCTCAGCGGGGGTGGGAGGAATTTGAAAGATATAAAAGTGACAATTGTTGAAGAAAGCAGAAACATTACACGTTTATGTTCCCATAAGGGGCATATTTGTGTTTTCCTTTCTTCGTCTTTTTAATCTAAAATGGGATAATATATCATACATTAGTCTCCAACTTGCTTTTCTCATATAATAATGTACCATTGGAATCCCTCTAAATTAATATATGTAAATCTAATTCACTCCTTTTGTGGCATGACAGCTTGTAGTAAAGACTATTATCATTTATCCTACCATTCTTTCATTTGTTTATTCAGATTATTGCCAACTTGGCTTTTTTGCCACCACAAACAACATTAAATAAATATCCTTATTCACATATCTGTTAGTATTTGTGCTTTTGTTCCACAGTATAGGTTACCAAAAAGAATCACAAGATCAAATGATATGATGTGTTTTACACCTTGGCAGATGTTGCCAGATGTTTTCCCAAAAAGTTCTCACTATGCGAATTCCAACCAATAATGTATGATTACTCATTTTTAATTTCATCAACACATGGGGTCTTCAAAGTTTCCCATTTTTAACACACACTAATGATTTAATTTTTATTTTCCTAAGTACTAGTGAAATAGAGCACCTTATTATGTATTGACTGGATATTTGCATTCTTTTGTGAATTTTCTGTGCATATGCTTTGTCTTGCCCATTTTTTAAAATTAGGTCATTTCCCTTATTCCTATCATTGTTTATTAGGATTGTTAAATTTGTCCATCATAGATGTCAAAATATTTTTTCCTTTTTGTCTTCTGTCTTTTGCTTTCACTTGTTATGTTAAAATGTACATATTTTTTAAGTTTTTTGAAGTTTAATATCTCAGTCTTTTATTGCAACTAGGTTTTCTTATCTTGCTTAGGAAGTTCTTCCTACCCAAGGTTATGAAAATATGCTCCTAAATTTCATTATTTTACATTCCTACATTGAAATCTTGTACATATCAATCATGTATTTTTTATTAAGGTAAAATTTGCCTACAGAGAAAGGCACAGATCTTAAGGGTATGATTCAATGATTTTTGGCAAACATGTACACCCAAATAAACAAAAAACCATTGAGATCCAGAACATTTCCATCACTCCAAGGAAATTCCGTGTGGCTTTTTGCCATCAATTCATAGGCCTCATTGGCAGCCACTGTTTTCATTTCTATAACATACATTAGTTTTGCCTATTATTGAACTTCATATCAATTGAATCATACAGTGGGAACTCTTCTGTGTCTTCTTTCACTCAGTATAGTGTTTTTGAGATTTTTCCATGTTATTGCTAACCCTGCTAAGCTGTATTCTGTTGTGTGAATGAATATACAGAAGCTCATCTACCCATTCTTCTGCTGATGGACATTTGGGTTGTTTCCAGTGCAGGCTCTTATGAATAAGGTGTCCATGAACATTCATACACATGCATCTTTTTATGGACAGATTGGAGAGATGTTTCCATTTCTCCCCAGGGAAATAGCTAGGAGTCGAATTGATATGTCTTAGGGTAGATGAAGATTTAAACTTTTTAATAAACTGCAAATCTTTTTCCAGAATGACTGCACCATGTGATATGCCTACAGCAAAAATGAGAGGCCCTGTTGCTGTGCATCCTCACTGTGTGCTGAAGCTTTCTTAATCTTAGCCAGGTGAGCAGGTTTGAAGTGGCTTCTCCTTGGGATTTCAATCTGTACTTCCCTAATAACTGTTATGGAGCCCCTTTCATACCCTCAGTGCCATTTAAATTGGGCTGTTTTCCTTTTATTAATGAGTCGTAGAGTTCTTCATATGTCCTGGATACAGCCCTTTTGTCAGATCTATGCATGTGACCTTTCGTTTTCCTAACAACATCTTTTAACATTGTCATATTTAATTTAAATAAAGTCTAATTCATTAATTTTTTTGTTTGTAGTTATTTTCATAAGAAATCTGCACTCTCTGGGTTCACAAAGATATTCTCCTATGTGTCCTTCTAGGTCCTTGGTTTATTTCAATTAAGTTTTGTTTACAAGTATGAAATAGGCCTTGAACTTCACTTATTTCTGAATCTTTAATCAGTTGTTCCAGCACCACCAGACTGAAATCTTCCTGAAGGCAAGACTAGTCCATTCAGAATGAAAAGAAAAAAAAATAATTGCTACGCCTGGAATTGTCAAAGATAAGAATTGGGCATTTTTACATGCTAGTAAATCATAAATTGATGGTACCTTTCTTCAGAGCAATTTGGCAAAGTATAAAATCCTTAAAATATATGTAAATTTTGAACTAGAAATTAACGATTCAAAAAGTTGAACTGGCAATTTAATGTCTAAGAATTTATGTTAAGGAAATAACTCGTACACCCAAAGATTTGTGTACACAATAGTCACAGGGTAGAAGTAATCCAAATGCCTAAAATCAGGAGGTAGGTAAAATAAATTATGATATTTATAATAAATTTTACAATAGAATTTTATGCAACTATAAAATTCGGTTCATAAATGCTTTACAGTCCTATTGCTATATATTTGTAATATAGTAAGTGAAAAAAAGTCAAATATCATCTGACTACATTTTTGCAAAAAGATGACAGAAAAAATCAGAGAGATATACACCCAAACTCTCTACTCTTAAAAGAGTAGTTTACTCTTTACACCCATTCATTCTTTAATCCTCTACAAAATTTAGGGTTGGGGTTATAGGTAATGTTATTATTTTGTCAATATTTCCTTTTTTCTCTACAATTAGAATATGTTGCTTTTGTACATAATAACTTTAAAGGAAAAAATGTGGAGCCTCCAAATCCGGTATGTGTTTTGTTCATAATTTTTATTCCCAATCAACTTGGAAACAGCTGTATTTTGGGGAGTCGCTACTTCGCTTCCCTCGCCCTGTACAGACATCCTGTGGATACACAGTGGTTTACAATGACGCCCCTCCGCTCAGCACATCTGCGGTTTTTGCCACAGCTCTGGTAGGTAGGTGTGTGTTGTGTGGGCAGCCATGGAGGAACAATGAGCAGCTCATCAACACTGACACAGAGTCAAACAAGGAATAAAAGACTAAGTTGAAAAAAAAAGATCATTTGTAGCAAGTATATCCAGAATTTCAGCTTTCGTGTGGAGAAGAAAATGACGGAAAAATTGGAATTGCATTTACTGTCCATGTGTTAGAACAAAGGGAGCTTGTCTCCTTGCCTACTCCCTCCCAGCTCCACAGAGTTTGTACTACCATTTCACACATTCGCTGCTCATACGGGTAATAAAAGCGGTGCGCTATTTCTGGTTCTGTTTCCTCTCTAGGTCAGTAACATAATTTTAGCTCTGTCAACTGGCCCCATTTGACCAATGCCTGGAGCCACAGGCTTCCCTTAAAACTCAAGCTGAAAGCACAATTCATTAGGATGTTTCCCTCTTCTGAAGTCAGCGACTCTATAGGGAAAGGAGTGATTTGCTCCTCGCTCCCAGTTACTCTTTGGTCCTCCACAGCACTACAGCATGTTGGAGCTAGAAAAAGTCTCCGATAATTGCAGCTATCACCTATGAGGGTGCACTTGTAATGGGCACCTTTCTAAGAGCCATGCATATATATTAACACATTTAATCCTTACAGTCCTGAAGCAGCGTCTATCCTCATGACAAAGATGAGGCACAAAGACGAGGTGAGGCTGTCCAGTGCCACATGAGAGGGGTTCCAGCGTTGGAAGGGAGTTTGTCTGGCAGCAGAGCCCCCTTCACCTGTGTGCTCTGCCTCTCTGACGTCACCCTGAATCCAGTGCCGCCCTTACAGAACACCAGTACCATTCCCGGGGCGGATGATGCGGAAAACACAGGTTACAAAGCAGCGCATCGTTCACGCATCTGTCTTTTAATTTTATTTATTGTGTTTCTGACATAGAGAATGTTCTCTTCTTTATGTATCAAATCTTTCCATCCTATATTTTATGGTGTCTGCCTTTGGTGATACTTTTTCACACGTCCATATGATATATGCAGTCACCTATGTTTACTTCAGTTTTTCTACATTTATTTACTTATTCCATATCCTATTTACTTCAGTTCTTTTTAAACATTTATATCTCTAATTTGGGTGGGATTTACTTTGATGTGGTATGAAGCAACTTTTTCCCAAATTGTTTAGTCTGCTGCCTAGTGTGACTTCTGACACATTTACCCTTTCGCACTGATTTTAAATGTAGCCTTTATCACATGAGTCTGTTTCAGGACTCCTCCCTGTAGTCTATCAATACATCTCTCAGCACTCTTTTTTATCTGTATTTTGATTTTTAATACATTTTTTATCCTCACCTGAGGATTCACTTACTGGTTTTGTTTTTAGAGAGAAAAGAAAGGAGAAAGAGAGAGAGAGAAGCATCGATGTGACAGAGTAACATCAGTCAACCACCTCCTATATGCACCTTGACTGGGGATTGAACCCACAACCTAGGTATATGCCCTGACAGGCACCAAATCTGCAAACTTTTGGTGTATGGGCCAACACTCCACGCAACTGAGCCACTTGGCCACAACTACACATTTTAATATTTTATGGGAAAACATCCTTCTAAATTATGCCTTTTTTACAAAGTGTTTCTCAATACTTTGAAAATAATTGATGTCAGTTGATACAACTTATTTTTCTTTCATTTAACAATTTGTTAATCTGTATTTGTGTGGCTTTCTTTTTAGATCTTAGATCATGTCTGAAATACTAGACCCCCATTTTATCTATATAAAAAGACATGCTTTACCCTGGCCGGTGTGACTCTCAGTTGACTGGAGTGTTGTCCCATAACCCAAAAGGTCACAGGTTTGATTGCTGGTTGGACACATCCCTGGGTTGCAGGTTTGGTTCCTGGGTCAGGGTCAGGGCGTGTGCAAGAGGCAACCAAGCAACCAGTAGCTGTTTCTCTCTTGCATGGATGTTTCTCTCCTTCTCTTTCTCCCTCCCTTCCCCCTCTCTGGGGTCAATGAGCATGTCCTCGGGTGAGGGTAAAAAAAGACATTTCTAACCCAGGAATACTTTCATCAATTATAACTTTGATAATTGTTTCTGTTCTGTACGCTTATATTTCCTATCAGGAATACCTTTAATTCCTAGGTTTGCTCATCTACCTCTGTTTTCCACATCTTTCATTTACCTATGGTTTCCTTCATCCCTTCCCCCTTTTCTCTATATTCTCTGAGTATTCCTAGGTTTGTCTTATCATAACTGTTTTGGTTTTCAGTAATGTCACTTCCACTCATACTGCCTCTGAGGCCGAAGGGTACACTACTTCAGAGCATTCCCAGGGACCACCCAGGTTCAAAATCTGGGTGCTTCTCCTCACCAACTCAGTAACCTTAGATGAATTTCTGCTCCTGTCTGCACCTTAGTTTTCTCATCTGTAACATAGAGATTATAATAGTTACTATGTCCCAGAGCTGAATACGATGAGTTAATACATGTGAAGCACGTAGTTGACACTCAAAAATTGTTAGCTGTTGTTATTAATTCTGCTATTGCATTTCCCCAAGTTTAAAAATATACCATGCATTAGTTTGAGGTTAATTAGGAGAATGAGTTTTGTCGTAAGGCCAAACACCCCCTCCGACCTGAGGGAATGATCATTCAGAGCATGGCATTCAAGGTGACAGAGAAGAGCTAGGGTCACTCCATCTTTTTCAGAACTTTATTTATATGGCCTTTTTATAATTTTCTACTTGAATCAAGGAATTAAGGAATTTGAAGAAAAAAAACAACTAGTATCCATGCTCAGCATTCTTTTCATGTGTGACTATGTTCCCAGATATTTTTCCTAAAGGAAACAGTAATTCAATAGAGAAGAATGCTGAGAGAGCAGGATACGACTGGGTTATAAATTAACAGCTCATATTATTCAACGATGAGGATCACTCATTAATGAGCTAAATACAATAGACAAAAAAATGCATTTTCCTTCTTCCAAGTTGTTTGGTGAAATATTAGAACTTAATTAATCATAGCCTGAGAAAGAACATGCTCTAAAAATATTTTGACTCGATTCTTCAATAACAGTCACACTATTTAGCTTCCAGGGGCCATAAAAATCTGTCCTTTAAGCTCCTGCTATTAACAATTTTGTACTTGCAACTGTGAGTTACTAAAAATATTGCAGGAATTAGCACAGGGTTACAATGGACACTCAGAGCTGAAATCCTACGCCCAGAAACTGCTGTCGGTTTTGAAATCACCCATCATCGCTGAGTCAGTTGTTCACGTGCATGTCTGCTGGAGAGCAGCGATTATTTTGTGCCAAATTTGGCAGGTGTTGTCCTCATATTCCAGAGTAGGGGCAGAAGCCCTCTAAAAATATCTCCTTCCTTATTCACACAGGCACCATATTATTCTAGGAATGAATTGCATTACTCCCAACTATAGGATGGGTATGTATTTGTTTATCTTTTACACCATTCCTTGCTCAAAAAAAAAAAAAAAGATTGTGTTTATGTTGGATTTTAGGGTGGAGCACCTGACCTGATGCCTGGAACTTAGTACTCAGCAGATCCTGGAGAATGAATGATTCACCAAAGCCACTCAGAATCTCATTCCTAGGAATTATATTGTAAAATACTAAAAGCCCAAAGAAATTGGCTTTTTTTATTTTTAAGTATCAGTGCATTTCTTATGCATTTCTATTTATTTTTGTAATGCTCATCCTTATCTAGGTATACGACAGTAGTTTATGAAAATACAATTTTTGTTGTCGTATAGCTCTTGTCTCATATAGCTCTGTCTGTCTGAGCTTTCTTCTGTATGTGTCCCCCTTGGATCCTTTTCAGTATCTTTGATCAAGCTACTACCTCCTCCTCCAATGATCTCCTTATCATTTACAACAATCTGAACCATTTAAGTCCCACCTCAAAATTCACCTCTTGTGACAATCTTTCCCCAGAAGCCGGCCATCCTTCCCCAACATCACAACCCAGCACATCCACACTATGTCTCTGCTGATGACCCTCGTACTTCTAGTATCCCTTCTTTATAGCTGTTTTCAAACTACTTATGGTGCACAGCTATTTTGTCTCTCCTTAATTATGAGTGCCTTCCAGGAAAGTACCTGTTCTGTCTTAGACACACACTCCCTTCCACTGCCCCATAGGATTGATTTCCCTACATTGCATACAGTAAGAACTCAATGAATGCTTCACTGTTCAAAGATCACACTCCATGAGGTATCAGACAAAGCTCAAAGCAGTTTTTTGTTCTTGGTTCTTTGGGTAATCTATTCAGCCCTCTGATCTGAGCCTTTGCCCCTGGCACTTCATATACACACACTTTCCTACAACCATACTCACATTTTAGTGATATATTCTACCTGATCTTCTATATAGACCTTCCTAACAGGACCTGACAAGTAAATGCACGTCAAAGAAATGTGTGCATGTGTTTCTCTTTCTATGTCGAGAGCTTCCTTCTACTTGTTCAATGTAACAGTGGGCTCTTCAAAAGGTGCCATCACTGTATAAAACCATCTTTACTCTGGGAGCAAAACAAAGCTTCATATTTTATTATTGTATGGAGTAGAAAACCGACCACTGTCCTATTCCAAGTTCTCCAATGTTAATGCTAAAAGAATTCAGTGGGAGCTTTGTAAGGCAGGCTAGAGTGTTCAGCTATTCTTCTAGGGCATGGAAGCCATTGGAGTGGGTGGGGCTTTCTTAATGATCACTGAGAAAAAGAAAAGATCACTCAGGATGCAAGGCTGAGAATAGTTTGTGGGGACAGAGGATAATTGCAGGGGGAGGCTAGAGAGCAGGACCCATGAGGCTGGCTTGGACCATAGCAATCTCACCCAAGATCAGATTGGAAAATAGCTGTAAAGAAAAATTGGGGGAAATTACAAATAGGAAATCAAATGTATCTTTTTGCAATGCAGCCTTGAAAAAACAATAGAAGTTGAGTCAATAAGCACAGAAACCTGGAGCATTCCTGGGTTGCTTGCGAGAAAGCTGACAGACGTGCATATGCATCAAACAGAGCAGGTAAGATTTTCCAACTGCGCCCTGATGCTTGCCTTCTGTCACTGCCTTGCATGGGGTTCAGGAGAGTGCTCCATGTATCAGAGAAGTTGAGAAGCGTTCCTGGTAGTGTGTCAAGATTTCTCTCTATGCTGTACCAAGCTGAGAAGGCTAATTAGTGTCCACCTAAGACACTTAAGATGTTCATCTCAAGCACCTGTTTACTGTCCTTCCTCAAATCACAAGGGCTGAGTATCTACAAGGACAAGTTCACCTGTGGCCATGAAGCCCTGCTCTCAGCATTCTTCCACCATGCAAGCTAACTATCCACGATTTCACTCAATAGGCATAGGTAAAATATTTTATAAGGGTGAGGGAATGGGAAATAATATTTATTAACCTCCTCTGTGTCAAATTGTGGTAGTTATTTTATATTTATTGTCTCATTTACTTCTTCCATCAAGCCAGCAGGGTAGTTAGGACCATCACCAATTTATAGAAAAGTGAACTGAAGCCCAGTGAAGCCAGGGACATACGGCCAAGGAGTAGCAAGGCCCGCATTTGATTTCAAAGCTCACATTTTTTAAAAAGATTTTATTTATTTATTTAGAGAGAGGGGAAGGGAAGAAGAAAGAGAAGGAGAGAAACATCAATGTGTGGTTGCCTCTCACATGGCCCCACTGGGGACCTGGCCTGCAACCCAGGCATGTGCCCTGACTAGGAATCGAACTGGCAGCCCTTTGGTCCCCAGCCCGAGCTCAATCCACTGAGCTACACCAGCCAGGTCAGCTCACATTTTTTAAGGGAGCCATCTACATAAGATGACTTTGCTTTCTCTAAAAATTGATCTCTTAAATAGTGAACAATTGTGACTTAAGATAAAATAGCTTTACTTCTGGTTTTGTTAAATAAATATACATTCAATGTAAAAGGTTCAAATAATCCAGCAGATGTTCACTCCCACTTCCTGCCAATGCTCAACTCAGACTCATCCATGCTTCCTTCTCTCTCTCTGGTAATTCAGAGCCTCCTACAATTCTCAGTCCAAATTTCTTTCAAAGCCTTCCTTGCGTTTTCCACCTGGGCCCCTGTCTCCCCTGTCTCTGTGGAGACAGAACCACTCCATCCCCCACCTCCTGTAGATCTACGCGTATGCCTCTGAGAGCACCTCTGCAAGGTGCTGTTCATGTCTCCCTGTCGTCCACTGAACTGTGAGCTCCAGGGAGGAGGAGCCAAACCTTGTCCTCCTTTGTGCCATGAGCCTAAATGCCATGGCCCCATTTGCAGCACAACCTGGCTATAAGGGGAAATGCACAATCTCTATTATTACATGGAAAAACAGCATCATGTGGCAGTTAGGAGCATGAACTCAGAGCCAGGCTGCCTGGGTTCGAAACTTGGCTCGGCCCTTCCTAGCTGTAACTTTGGACAAGTTAATTAATCTCTCCACCCCTGAGTTTTCTCATCTGTAAAATGGGGATGATACTAGCACCCACTCACAGTGAGACCATGAGAATTCATGAGGCAGTGTTTGCCAAGAGCTTAGAAAAGTACCTGGCATTACATAAATGTTTGTTTTAAAAATATTTCTTTAAAAATAAATATTATTCAAGCCCTATTCTTGTGCCGCATCATTCAAGAGAGAAGAGAATACAGCTCTGATTTGAACTCTTAAGCCTACTCCCCCCTCCAATTGTTTTCACCAAGCATCTGTGCAGTCGGTGCGCACGGACAGTTAGCATCGTCCCCTCTCCTCAGAAGAGGGACTTGGTAGCTGGAACTGATTTCAGAGATCACTGAGTTTGAGCTTCTCATTTTATGGGTGAGGAAACCAAGGTGAATTGACTTTCAGAGGGCACAAGGCACATTCCTGACAGTACTTCATTTGCCAACCCAGTGCTCTTTCCACACAGTGTCAGGTAATACCAGAAACCTTAGGTGTTATCAAGATTATTTAGAGAAAAAAAAATCAACAAAACTTGTATGAGCACAGGGCCAATGCTGATTAAATCACTGTTCTTACTCAAAATAGACGATAATTTTCTGACCATAGTTGGATACTACCCCTTTGGGTGAGCTATCGTGCCCTTCTCCTTAGATAAAATTACCATCAGTTTTGGAAAATGCCTCTAATTGCTTAATGAGCGGCAGAAGGAGCTACAGAATGTTAAACTGCCTTGGTGTCATGTGGGGAGAGTCTCTGCCACTGTGTGTCTCTAGTAGGAGACCGCACAGATGACTGTTACCCTTACAATGTGGGGAGATCATGGGAGACAATGCAAAATGTGCATGCTTGTTTTTTAAGGGTTAAAGCGACATGGCAAGGAAATTCCTCATGCATGAGAGGGATGCTTCAGGCTACACCTCCAATCCCTGGAGATCAAGTTCACTCCCTGCTCCCCTCATGGGTACTTCAGTAAGATGTTTTTGCGATGCAGTGAAACAAGTAAAGTCAAGGATATGAACCACTCGGTGGGTTCACATTCAAAATCCTCCCACGTGCAGTCTGGTCCTAAAGACACAAGCAAAATCAAAACCAGCGTGCTCTGTTGGAGAGATGATTCCTGGTTTTTTGCCTGCTTGTCTTTGACAAACATGATGTGCAGCTGGGAAAGAGCATTTTCATAAATGTTTCATTCTCCCTCCTCCAGGCATAGCATCGCTAGAGCATGAATTACGGCCACTCAGCCAACAAGCGTCTTTCCGCAGCACATCCTTTCTCATTTGCGGTCACAGTACTACCTGCAGTGGAATTGACTGGGTGAAAAGGGCTCAGCGTTGGAAAACGCTCACGGCATCTGCGACTGCTGACCCATCCCCTGCCTGAGCGTTTACCAGGCAGTTGATTTACGTTGTTGTTGTTGTTGTTTCTTAAAGCCAAGATGAACGGGGTTTTCTTTCCCTGCTGCTCAGTTGCAGAGAGAGATTCTGCTGCTGCTGACTTCTCCCTCTTACGATCCCCCTTTCAAGCACTATTTCTGTTGCGTCAGAGTTGAACAATAAATTATTGTTGATCTTTTTTTAATGGGGAACAACTTCCAAGGCTGCTGAGTGATCATGCTCATAACTGACGCCCATCAGGAGAATCTGTTCGCGGGTATTTGCCTTTGCAGCTGCAACCACAGCGCCGTAGGGGACAGGCAAGGAGGAAAGAACATAATGTAGCCAACCCCAAACACAAACCCTCTGACAGCCTCATTCATCTCTCCCAGAATTCCTCTCCCTTACACATCCCTGCCTATTACACAAAACCACCCACAGAATCCACTTAACTTATTGAAAGGCCCTCATAAAATGCGTTCACAATACCTGGAGAAGTAGAAGTGGCTGAAGTAGAAAAATGGAGTCATCTTTGAAAGGAAGCCCTCACTGAGAGATACAGCAAAAGGCATTCGCTCTGAGAGTATTGTTGTACTTTTGAGGACTCTGCTCCTCCTGGGTCTCCAGCGCACAGGTGGCCACCTTTGCCCACGCAGCCGCCCAGTTCAAAGTGCCTCTCCCCTCTACCTCACCACCAACGCAGTCAACCTCTACCTCTAAAATATGTCTTAAATGTGTCCCCTTGTCCCTAACCTCACTGTCACAGCCTTGATTCAAATCCTCATTTCTCTGCAACAGGTCTTGTGAGTCTCAAAGTGGGGCTCTTGTACCAGCAACATCAGCATCACCTGAGAGCTTTTTAGAAATGCAAACTCTTGGCCCCACCTTGGACTCACGGCATCTGGGGTGGGCTCCAGCAGCCCGTGTTTTAACGAACTCTCTGGGAGGTTCTGATCCCTACTAGTTTGAGAACTACTATTGTACTTCAGCTGCAATAGCATCCGAACTTATCTCCCTGCCTCTTGTCTTGCCTCCTTCCCTATTACAGCACAGTGTTCCCCCTTATCTGCAGGTTCAGTTACCCTTAATAAACTAGGGTAGTTTATTTAGTAGTGTGGTAAACTCTTGCACCATCCTGCTCCACCCCTCCTGGGTAGGGAATCGTCCCTTTGTCCAGTATCTCCACACTGTGTACACTTCCTGCCTGTTGGTCACTTAGTAGCCATCTCAGTGATCACAGAGAGAGAGAGAGACAGAGAGCCACATTCATATAACATTTTTTACAGTGTATTGCTGCAATTGTTCCAGTTTATCATTAGTTATTTTTGTTAATCTCTTACTGTGCCTCATAAAGCAAACTTTCTCTTAGATATGCATTTATAGTACAAAACATAGTATATATAGGGTTCCGTAATATCTGTGATTTCAGCCACCCACTGAGAATGTTGGAACGTATCCCTCATGGTTAAGGTGGGACTACTGTATCTTCCCATAATGATCTTCCTAAATGCAAATATGCCTCATGTAAATCCCCCTGCTTAAAACCCTCTTGTCCTATCCTGACTTCCTAGAACAGCATGCAAGACCCTCCCTAACCAATAAGCTCGTGTCAACAATATACTCCAGCTTGTGCGGCAGGAGGCCTGGCACCAGTGGCTCTATTCAGGCTGTGGCTTCCAGCCACAGGCAGCTGTTAGTGATCTTCACATGACAGTAAGAAAGCAAAGATAAGATATAGTTTGGAAGAGCTCTTGAGTGGCTTAGGAACCACTGCACTGAGTGGTTATTTTTCAGGAGATTTGTTGAAAGGCAATCAAGGCTGGGAAACAGGAGGTGGAGCAGGATTAATGGCTTGTCAACGAGAGACATTGCTGGTTGTAAAAACTTGGGTAATGAGTAACCTCTCTGGGTTTCAGTTTTTTCATTGTACAATGGAAATAGTAATTGTACCTACCTTACAGAATTGCAGTGGATAGAAAATGAGATTTTTGAAAGTAGATTACTTAGCATAGCTTGGTACATAGTAAGCACTTTAAAAAAATGTAAGCATTATTATCACCAATATTGTCATTTTTTATATTTTAACAGCCAATCAATGCCACAAAGTATTATTTGGAAAGAAAGTATACATATGGGACAGAACATGTTCTGGAAATCAGGAAAGCGTAGATTCAAACTGCTTATATCAATTAAGTCTTTGCACTTGTCTTCCAATTCATTCTAAATGGAAGGTCAACTGGAAGTCCTCCTTCGTGAAGTTAGCCAAGCCTCAAATAATTTGTTACAAGAATTTGAGAAGATTGTAGGTAGAGCTTTCCTCCAAACTTTATACAACTTATCCAAGAATCCAACTGTGGAGATGGAGACAAAAGTGGGAATATTACCTAACGATATCTAATTCACAAATGAAACTTCGTACATAGAGTTATCTCAATAGCTTGGTTTCCTTTTAACCAATCAGTATTACTCATCAGTTTTTTAATTTTATTTATTGATTTTCAAGACAGAGAAAATTGGGGAGGGAGAGAAAGGGAGAGAGAGTCATTGATGTGTTGTTCCACTCATTTATGTATTCATTGGTTCCTTCTTGTATGTGCCCTGACTGGGGAATGAACCCACAACCTTGGCATACTGAGAGGACACTCTAATCAACTGAGCTACCCAGCCAGGGCTACTCATCAGTTTTTTACTATAACTCCCACATGTTGTAGGCTAAGCTATCAGTAGTGGACAAAACTGAGAGGTGCTTCAACAAGAAAGATTTTGTTCTCCCTCCTACATTCTGTCCAAGTTCCTCTAATGTTTGGCCCAGGTGTCTAGTTTGATTAGGTGTTAATGAAACAATCAAAATCAAAGAACATCACCCCTCTGCTGCTCTATGCATCTTAGGAACAAGTCCTAGTAGCAATTAGTCACAGTGTTTCTCCCACGCTTTCTAAGTTTACTCCATTCATTTTAGAATGCAAGTTTCAAATTTTAGAATCTATAATTTTGTGATTGAGAGACCTAGGTAATGGAAGCTGAACTAAACTGAACTGAAGCCACTAATTCACATAAATGGGGCTATTAACAAGAGAACTCACGATTGTTTTTAGTCATATTTTAGGACTTAAAATGAAAGTAATGACCTAGAGGCAATTTTGTCCCCATCACCTTAGTAACCGCTTAGGGGTCTTTGCATGATTAGCAAATGTTTATCATGAATTTCCTTCTAGCCCTAATTGGCTCGGAGAGCCCATTTAGCTTCTCAGCCGGATTTGGGTTGCCATAAACAAAACAAACAAAAAGTTACTGAGTTATAGCTCAAGGGGCCTGGCTTTGAGATAAAGGGTTTCTAAGAGGCTTATGCATTTTCTCTATGTCCATGGTAACAACCAACATTTTGGGAATGCCAAATCTGTCCTGAATGCCATGTTAAATACTTCTGTGGATCCTCTCTTTTAATCTCTACAAGAAACCTACAAGGAGGCTCCTATTCACATGAGCACCTAATACATAAGGAAAGTAATGTTTAGAGTGTGTTAACGTCCCCAGGGGGTGAGAACTGTTCTGTGTGGGGCAGCACCAGTCAGCCCAGGCAGCAGGACGGATTGGGCCCATGCTCTGAATCACAGGACTCTGCTGCTGCCATCTCGGGTCTGAAAGCCTGTGTTTCTGAGCAGCTCCTGGCTCATCACAGTTCTCTTTCCATCTCTTCACTCACTGACTTTCTCTCCTTTCTTTAGTTGCTAAAGAAGTCGGGACCAATTTCCAGCACTTCCTGGGGAACAGCCATTTGGCACACTGGAGAGTGGCTTAGCTCTGATCATGATCAATCGGAAGCAGGCCCATAATCTCAGCTCCGCCTCCAGCCCTGCGAGCATCTCACCCCGTGGAGCTCCATTTCCTCATGCAGAAAACAGCAACATAGTGCCTGCTTAGGGTTATTATAAGGAAGCAGTTAGGAGAATTCATGTATGTTGTCTGTCAGTAAACTGGTAGCAATGTGTTCGGTCACAGGTGTCAGCCTCATAGAGCAAGTATAAGCACTGTTTTGTAAAATGTCTGGTGCTGAGTGCTTACACACGTCTGCTGTGTCACCAAGGAAGATGTGTTTGAGGTGGGGCCAAAGCTCCAAAGCCACTGCTCCAACCCCTCCTCCCTCCCACCCTTTTTCTCTGAGAGCTCTGGGGTCTCTTCCCACCCTCTCTGTGTTTCTCTTGCAGTGAGAAGTGGAATCCCCTCTTCCTCAGGGGATTCCTGAGCTTCCTGGCAGAGATGTTAGAAATATCCACGTATTCATCACAAGAAAAGAAACTCTTATTTACAGGCCTTTACTAACCTGGGGCAAAGAAACCAAGAACATTTTCACAGTGTCCTAAGCTAAGTGGCAGAAATGTGTCTGATTCTCAGATACTGTCAGCATTACCTCTGTGCATAGAAGGAAGCCCAGCACGGTTCTCCCACCAAGTGGCTTGCTAATGATGCTAAGTATCCAAAAAATTTCCCAGGTGAGTGTGTGGTGATTGGGATCAAGTACCTCATCCCAGTTCTTCTGGTTTTGCTGTGTTTATCCCATTCTCCCAACCTCTCTTGCTCATTCTTTTACCTCCTTAAATACGTCTACCTATTTTTCCTTCTGGCCAAGTAACTTACTGGAATGAAAAATGCTAATTTATAATTCTTCATCATGTATTCTTAATGACAAGTACACAAAAATCAACATCCTTTAGTCCATTTGAACTACCACAACCCTTCAGTAAGTGGGTCATCAGAACAGATCTGGAGGTAAGTTTGAGGGTGGGAAGGGAGGTTGAATGGGGTGGGGCAGGGGTCATGGTGGGGGGAAGATGGAGACAACTGTATTTGAACAACAATAAAAAAAGAAAAAAGAACATATGAGACCAGTAGTATCAATAACAATTGTTGCCACTTTCAACCTGCCATTAATCCATCATCAGGTACATTAAGTTTGCATTGAACTTCCAAATTCAAGCAGCACCTCTACAAAGTGACTTATGAAGCTGCCTTTTGATTTGCTAATTATGCAGGCTTATAGTAGAACTGCCTTACATTCAGGAGCAAACAGCTCTATTAACAATCTGAAACACTACACAGTTATTCCAAGCCAGTAGTATCACTATATACACAAAACAAGATGAATGGCACAGTTTATGAGGCCAACCGAAACCCCTTCCAATGCAGGATCCAAAAATAAAACACCTGATATACGGCGAATGCAAGAGACAATCGTCGTCCTGTGATATATAGTCACTTTTCTTTACTGCAGACTATGAGGAAATGTTTCAATCATGTTATCTGGTGTTTTTACTTTTACCACAATAATTACTATTGACAGATTCATTTGGGGTAAGAAATGGTCTTTCAGAAAAGCGCTGGGAGATTACAGCAGAGCCCAGGCTATGGGAGCAGATGTGCATTATAAAGCAATACGTGGCATAATGAGAAAAGCATTCTTCCCTATCCCATTAATTGTTGGCACTACCTGGTAATCAAGAATTACTGACCCTCTCACCCTCCAGCTAGCAGATATTTGTGTACTTGATGCACTGCGGTCCAAACACAAGCTCAACTCAGCGCGATGTTGACAGCCAGTGTCTCGGAAATATTAACCTGAGCTCTTCCTATTCCCTCCGTGTTGCTCTATCACAACTTGTGGATAATAGACAAATTCCTTCCAACAGGCGATGAGTTTAGTAAATGATACAATGTAATTAATGCACTACAGCAAAGAAATTTTCATTGTTAATTACAAAGATGATTTTAAAATATGGAAAATGCTTCAGACACGGGGTTAAACAGTAAAAGGAGAATGCAAAACTGTCAAAATACTGAGATTACAGATACATTAAAATGCAATCGGATGTAGAAAATCAAGAAAAGGCAAGCTGTTGCATTGACAGATAAGATGACAAGCTATTTCTTTTTTTCTTTTGAAAATACCCTTTAATCTTCCCATATATTGTTATCATAAAAGTTATTTTGAAACCAAAGCTCACCTCTTACCAAAAAAGTTAGTCACTCCTTACCATAAAATGCATAAAATAAAACCTGCATGTAATAAATGCTGAAACTTTTTTTTTCAGGTTCAAAAATAGTGTTGGAATCTGCCAAGGAATTGGCTTACATTATTCAATGTCAGACACATTTACACTCAAATGTATTAGTAATTCCTTTGGTTGACTTTTCCTTGCCATTGCCATGGCAACCGTTTCCACTGCCATTAGTACCTCTCGGGGCCCAGCGTCATATGCATATTTTTAGGCCGTTTCTCTCTAACAAAGCAATTAATACTTGTGGTATATCTGTATCGGAAGCCCTGGTGGCCTGTTCTATCTCTTAGAACTGCTGAGCGTTCAGTTTCCTTCCTTTCTGCTTTTATAGGTGCTTCTGTTTCTCTTCGTGGTACATTTCTTCACTAACTCTTCCAATCCTGTTTCTAATCATAGCCTGTTTGGGTTATTTACTGTTTCTAATTATATCCTATTTGGATTATTTAAAGGTTCTTTGTTTCACACATATTTCATGTTTCCCTATCAAATGACCCTCATTCCATCATCAACAAAATAGCACATTCTCATTAATGGTCACTTTGGGCCACTGCCTGAGAAGAGAATCAAAATGCTGTCAGAGTAATTGAGACTTGGAGTGACTCCGGACTGATAATCACAGGACTATGCAACCTGGACTTCCCCGACTCCAGTCACACGGAGTTCACAACAGCCCTGCGTGTCACACGAACGTTCAGACATCCCCTTGCATTTTCTGATACCTGGAATCACCTACTGGTCCTTTCTAATAAACACTAGGAATATTAGCTTCCTCTTGTCATGTCAAATTAATTTTTCATAGTAACGACCAATGGGGCCGGGTTGCTATAAGATGGACTTATACTGCGGAATAGAGAACCCACTGCACATTCTTTGTTAAGTAATAACCACTATAAACAGTCTTGTCAATGTTTGCTCTCTTTGGCTCTAAATTCTCACAAGAATCTTTTCTAAGAAAATAATCTAAAAGGTAGAAAACTGGGTATATAATTTATTGCAAAGTTGCTTGTAATCACAAAAATTTTGGGAGCCATCTAAATGTCTAATAGTAGAAAATATGTAATATATACCAAGTAAAATATTATGCAAATGATACATCTATAATAGTACAGCAAGTGCAAGTGAGGTAATGGTAATTTAAAATATTAACTTAAAAAATGGGATGGGAATATGCGATAACTTTGTAAAAGAATAAATAAAAGCACAAGCCTCATAAGAACAGGAATCATGTTTGTCTCATCTATCTTGTATCCACATAACATATAATATCTATAAATATTTTGTATAGGTGAGTGAATGAATGGGCAGATGAATATATGTGCCAAAAAAATGGAAAGTAATACATTACATTTTTTAAATGATTGTCTTTGGTGTTTTGTAAATTGTTCTTTACTTAATTGTGTTTTCTACCCCATTAACTTTTCAAGGCTGTTTTGGAGGAGTTGAATTAATCTTCTTAGGTCCATACCTTTCCTAGGAATCAATGCAGAATAAATCTATGCCTTTTTTATATAGAACTATTCAGATAGTAAAAACCCGTTTCAGTGATTTCAAACAGACTTCATTTGATACAAATTCCTAACCTCAAATGAGATTTATCTACTTCATTCCACAGGATTAAACATTTTTAAAGTAGATAGAAAAGCTATGTAAACTCTATAACTCTGTACACATGAGAATTCTATACACTAAAATTACTTTTATTATTTTATACATTTTCTTCCTAATGCATGGATCAGATATTTTACATCTTCAAAATTGTTCTTGCCTCATGAATAAAATTCAACTTATTAGTTGGCATGCAAGGCCTTCCAAAACCTGGTTTCAAAGTGTATCTCCAGTTTCAGGTCCCATCACATTACCCAGGCCCTGTGCACCAGCCCAGATTACTTCCATCTGCTGTGCATACAGTACAATGCCTTACCTTCCTGCCTCACACTGTGCCCTTAACTTGAACTGTTCTTTTCCCTTCCCTCTTGTCAAAATCTTTCAACATCAACTCAAATATACAGTGGAATGCTTAACATTAAATCCCTTTTACATTTCCAAATACTCATGCATTTTAGTTTCTGCTTTCAAATCAATCAAAGCATCAATTTCTCATTGTCCTTCTAATTAGGATCTACTGTGAGTGAGCTTTATTAACGATAAACATCCATTTCACCTGGCAGAGATTCACTCAATTCCATCCTGACAGGACAGTGTGTGCGTGTGTTTGTGTGTTTCTGTGTTTGTGTGTTTGTGTGTGTGATGGAGGTTTAGATTGAGGGTTAATGTAACCAGCACTCAGCAGCATGTGTTAAATATGTGCTTTGGGTGATGGAGAATAGCACATAGGAAAAATTTCCGGGATTGTGGAACCACTGGATAACTTTTTTTTAATTGTATTTATTTATTTTTAGAGAGAGGGGAAGGGAAGGAGAGAGGAGGAGATAAACATCAATACTCGAGAAATACATTGATTGGTTGCCTCTCATACCCCCAACTGGGGACCCGGCCCACAACCCAGGCATGTGCCCCAACTGGGAATCAAACCTGTGACCTTTCCATTTGCAGGCCAGCACTCAATTCACTGAGCCGCACCAGCCAGGGCAGATAACTATTTTAAAAGTTCCAAAACTGAAGTGTGGATCATGGGGGGTGAGAGAAGAAAAAGAGAGTAGTCATTTTCTATAGTCTGGTAGATGGGCCAAGAATAGCATGTGAAAAAACAAAATAAATAAATTTCAAAGGACATTTATTTCTACTTTTGAAGGCATACTTGGAAAAATTCATCAAAAGATGACATTTTAAAATGTTTCTCTTTTACCATGGTTGCCCAATACTAGCCTTCACCCTGCCAATGAGCACACACGGGAGATAAAACCACCAACCCAGAAAAACACCAACTGTCGGAAGAGCCTGACACATGGCAACCTGAGTTAATTCAGGCACAGACATGCCTTCACAGAAGCGCCACACTCTCCCCACCCCCTCCTCCTGCAGGTGACACCTCCACAGAGCCAAGCCATTGCCTTGCAACTATCTTCCTGCAGTCTTTTAAGGGATTTATTACATTCTCATTTTTATAAATGTTCACATTTTCATCTTAATCATTAAAGACCTTATTTATGACATCCCCCCTCCAACTTGTATAAAAATTCACTCAAGCAGCTCATCCCCCACAAATGGAATACACTGCCCCTCACTGTGTACGTCCCTAAGTCCCTCAATAAGCTCTAACAGAATTACAGTGATATTTCACCTCCCAATGCCATTTCCCACTAACTCACTGGAGGATTGCTAGTTCAAACTATTTCCAGGGTCCAGATAATTGATTGATGCTGACTGTTATTACTCTATCTCTCCAGAAGACCGAACAAAAAGAAATGGAATTAAATCACCGCTAAGGGGAAATTCTGAGACAGAAGGAAAAAGCTTCTTGAGCATATAAATCAAATATTACAAGAGTTTCTCAGACGGTTTTAGAGCACCGATCATCAAAGTTTTTTACAAAGAAGTTAAGTCCATTTTTAAAACCCCAATCTCCATGGACAACGTGATCTTGAATGAAAGACTTCTTGATGCCTTGTCCTTCACAAAAAAAAAAAAAAAACCTATGATTAGAGCAGCAGACGCTGCTAAATGCCCACCCAAAAATTCATTCTTTCCCCTTCCTGGCCAAGAGGCAACACTCCAGCCACTAGAGATGGGCACGTAATGTGGCCAGTGACATGTAAGCAGAAGTGATTGGGAGGAGCTTCTGAGGAAGTGCTTCAAAACAGAAATCAGAAATTGGAGTCCGCTGGCATGCTCCTTCGTCCTTTGCCCTTTGCTGTTTACCTTTTCCCTTGCTTCCCACTGACAGGCAAACTTAAAGCCTAGAAATGCAGCCACCATCTGGGAAGCGTGATAGAGGAAGCCACGTGCTGAACATAGGAGAGGAAAACAGAGGCCCCTGTGCTAGCACTCCAGCCCGGGGTGGCCTGTTCCAGACTGATGGTTATAAGACAAAAATAAAGCCCGTCTTTGTGTAAACCCCTGTAATAGGCTTTTCCATTGTCTGTAGCTAAACCCAAAGCTAACTGAGACCTTTACGTTCCCTCTTTCTTAAATCTACTTTTGGCTTCTGTGACACATTTTCCTGGTTTTCCTCTTCTCTCATTGTCCCTTCGCCCTTCTTCTCCTTAGCTGGATAGTCTCCGTTCAGTGTCCCAGGGGCGCTCCAGGGATTATTCCTGGGCCCTTCGATAGGCAAAATAATGACCCTGAAGTTGTTCACATCCTAATCCCCAGAACATATGAATATTTTAGCTAACATGGCAAAAGGACTTTGCAGATTAAGGATGTTGACGTGGAGGAGTTATTCTGGATTATCCACATGGGCCCGACGAAATCACAAGGATTTTTATAAGGGAAAGGGAGAGGCAGGAGAGTCAGAGTCAGAAAAAGTTGTAACAATGAAAACAGGTTGGAATTGTGTGCTTTAAATGTGGAGGAAGGAGCCACGAGCTAACGAAAGCAGGTAGCTTCTAGAAACTAGAAAAGATGAGTAAAGAGATTCTGCCCTGGACTCTCCAAAGAGAGTTCAGCCCTGCCAACACCTTGACTCCATCCCAGTGAGAGACACATTTTTGACTCCTGACCCCCAGAACTATAAAAAGAATAATTCGTGTTGTTTTAAGCTACTAAATTTGTGATAACTTGTTACAGCTGCAATAGGACCTCACAACAGGCTCCAGTCCTTGGTCTATCTACATGCTCTTCCCAAGGGACCTCAAGGCATCCTGTGTCTCTGAAACCCATCTATATCCCAAGACCAGCAAATCTTTCTCAGCAAATCGGACCTCTCCCCGGGATTCTAGATTCATATATCCAAACTACTTCTTGTGGGAGAAAGGAAGTGGCAGCCACTTCACAAAATGCAGACTTACCTAAGTTCATTTTTGTCTGGATGTCTGGTTACCTGTTGAACCAATCTGTCTCTTTCCGTACTCCCCACGTGGAGAGGCAGCATCTGAGGGGAGCGAGGATGCAGTGACAGAGCAGGCCACCAGCTCCTTCACACATTCATTCTTTCACCCAAACATGGTTATTGGTCCAAACTAACATGTGTCCATTGCCATGGCAGCCCCCAAAAGTGGATAGGGGCATGTTCTGTCTTACATGCCTAAGGTGCGTCAAACTCCACACAGCCATTTTGGAACCCCTGGTTTTCCTACCTCATCCCATACCAGCATCTCTCCCTCCCCCACACCTCCTCAAAAAAAAAAAAAAAGAAAAGAAAAGAAAAGAAAATACAATCTCTGCTCCCTTCCCAGGCTTCTGCATCTCATTAAACTGCACCATCATCCACCCAGTTGCTTACTCCAAAAACCTAACAGTCTACTTTCCATTCATTCCTCTTTTGTTCACTATACACTTTCAGCCTACAGGCAAATCCTGCCAACTCTGTCTTCAAAACACACCCCAAGTCCATGTACATCTCTCCCTCTCTACTGCTTCCTCTGCATCCAGGGCTCCACCTCTATCCCGTGGAATGCTGCGACCACCTCAATGACCTTGTCCTCACCCACGCAGCAGCCAGAGGTGGTACATTTTCTCACATAAGTTAGACAACATCACTCCCCTTCTTAAAACCACCTATGACATCTCAATGCACTTACAGTGAGAATCCACCTCCTCTGTGCAGGCTATCAGAGACGTCCCTGCCTGTTCCTAACTCGGCATCTTTGTCCCATACCTGACCTGCTACGTGCCAGCCATGCTGCCTCCTTTAGAACACGCCACTCTACACGTTGCACTAGGACATTCCACTAGCTTTTCCCTCTGCTTCAAACAATCTTCCCTAATTTTCTTTCTCAACCTTTAGATCACCTTCTCAGTGTGTCTTTCCTGACTACGCCATATATAATAGCCTGTTATTCGCAAAACACCTCCCTATTTTAATTCTTTGCACAGCATATACCCCTATCTAATATTTTTCCTGTTAGTTTACTCTGTTTCCACCCAGGAGAGTGTAGAGGTCCTGACAGCAATGGCCTTGTCTTTTTCACTGGTGTGCGCTCTGACCTTTGAAAATTATATGGCACACAGTAGATGTTCAACAAATATTTGTTGTATGACTAAATCTTTTTCCTGAGACCTGTCATTAGAGTTATGAACTGCTCTCATCTACTCATTATTATAAGATATCTTCACTATCATTATTCTTACCAAGTAACACTCTATTTAATTTCCCTGTTTCTTCTTCTGTCTTCTCTACTGGATGGGAAGTCCTTGAAAACAAGAATCATGAAACTGGTGCGGTAAATGATACATTCAAGGCAGTCAACCACAATATTTGAATGAATCAGCAAATGAATCAATGAATGAATGAACGAGAAAAAGAGGACAGTTCCCTGCTCTGCCACGTGCATGCTCATGTTGCTCACCACATAGAAGAGGCACATAAAGATGGAAGCTAAATTATATGCTAGAAAGTTCACAGGAAAATAGACTGAACTAAGCCTGCGTTCTGTAAGGGGGCTGCTTACAGGGCTCTAGTTTTCACCCTGGTAGGTGCGATCATCAGGCAGGATCTACCTGAACGATGTATCAGTGCAGACTAACACCCTGAGGATTCTCCGAGCAGGCACACTATGAAGAATATGAAAGGATTCGTGGGCAGTTCCTAAACCCTCATTCTGTGATGAGAAGGAGAAGGATAAACAGCTCACTCACTATACTAAAAGCCCTGACAATGTCGAGTAGATTCTAATATCCATCTCATTTCACTATAGAACTAATAATAGTATAATTACATTATCATTTGTACAGCTAACATTTACCAAAAATTTAGTAGGCTCCAGAAATTTTGCTAAGAGCTTCACATGGGACATACTATAGTTATTCTTATTATACAGACGATGTAACTGAGTTTGAGAAACACAAGGTCATGTAATTAATACATAGCAGATCCAGGATATAAACCAGGTGTTCCGACTCCGGAGCCCACACACAGCCACCGCACCAGCCTGCATTAACTAGCAGAGCCAGGGACTGGCTAGACCCTCTCGGATGGTTTTCACTGGACCCTCTTCTGAATGGCTTTGAAAATGTGGCTGCCATCCCATCTAGCCTGTCCTCTGCTGGACTGTCTGGATGTCTTATGTTTATTTCAGATCTCTTACTACAAAGACTTGGGTCTCCCGTTATGTACTTACTCAAAGACTGATTTTATCATATCCTAGATCCCTAAACATCTGGCTTGGCCTCCCTCCCACATATTCTGGGCAATGCTGCGCACGGCAGCCTGGTGCTGGAGCTCCCTGGTTCTCCTGCCTGAGTGCTCTGCAGCTGGCTCCCTTGGCCCTGATGTTCCCTGCTCTGTAGCTGAGCCCTGGCAGCAGGGTTAGCATATTACAGTCCATTTGACTTAAAAGGAACATATCTACTTGAAGTGGAAAGTTAAATTGTCTCCCTTTAACATGGGACAGAAACACGGAAGCAATGACATTCCCTATGAAACACCACTGAACAACCCCACGTAAAAAATGCTTGATTACTTCATGCCCAATTTTGGATAGGTTATTCTGGAATGTAGTAACAGGGAACAGAGCTTTTTAATCACATCGGTCGATTCCAAATTGAAAACACTTTAATAAGCAACATCACCAGGTACGTTCATATGTTCGACACCCCCACCCTGCAGCACACACAGTAGGAGCATCGGTCTTTGGCATTTGAGCAGTACAGCGATACATGTGTCTTTCTATAATGCTTTTTGCTTTGGCAATTGGCCATTTACCACAAAGGAGGTGAGGATAATAGGGATAAAAGATGGAAACATGTAGTTCTACTACTTTTTTCCTATCCGTTGTCCGCCCCCTCCTCCACCAAATTTAAAAGGCACATGGTTTCTACATCACATGTCTTTGCTTGGAGTTCGCATTACGGGGATATTTGAAGAGCCTAGGAGAATTCCAGCCAAATTGGAAAAGGAAAAGACACCAAGATAGTCATCAGTCATGTTTCTAAACATTTATCATCAGCATAGTTTTTAAATGCTGAATAAAAAAGCATATGAAAAGGAGTATGCGGAAAAACTCAAAAAAATGTATCTACATTTTAACTGCTAAAATCTCCTACCTCACTAAACGCAATAGGTACATTCCGAATGGAGGCCATGTAGCTTTAAGGATATTAAGGCCCTAAACATAGTAGAAACATAGCCAATCATGACTATCAAAAATAATTTGTCTGTCTTGCTTAGTGCACAAGGCATCGTTTATATCCAAAAAGAAATATTAGGGCTTTCTGGTGTGGCAGCTTCACACAGCTGTCAGGAGCCAGTTTTCTGATCAGTCCAGCAGGAGTGTAATTAAAGACAATAGCCAGAGCAGCTGTATTGAAAAAAACAAGTCGTTCGTCTTCCCCTTCCCCCACCTCTTCTGTTCAAGTAGTTAATCTGAACACAGCATCAGCTCCAATCGTCAACACTTCTTCAAAAGCAGAATAATAGGAAACATATATCTGTTTCCCACTGTGGATTGTGAGGGCTGAAGAAATACTTGCTCTTATCTTGCTATTGCATGATATAAAACGCAAGTAATTTAGGCCTGGAAATTCAAATGCTCCTGAGATAGGGCAAGTTTTTGAAGAATGAGAAAAATTGCCTTAGGGAGGGAGAGAACCTGGGAAAACAGCTTATACTCAGTGTTATTTTGGAAAATGTGTTTAACAGCACGGTCTCCATGGAGAAAGCCCTTATTTGGAACATTTTCCCATGTCTGCAGTGTGAATATCCCTACTGCAGCTGACTTCAAGCAACCAATGCGACATCATGGAACACAGAGCTTGTTGGAAACCACCCTGCCTGGTTTCAGGAGCTTTAACCCCCCATGGCTAAGGCTGAGTAAGCAACCTTTGGACTGTAAGCCAGTAAGGAAACAAAGCTTATCTCCCTGGCAGGGGCAAGGCTTCTGCTCCTTTTACTTCATCCATAACTGGCCCCTAATGCTTGATCAGTTAGCCAATGATGGGTAAGATTCCCCCAGGGGGAATGACCTAAGACAGGCACGATCACATAGAGGCCCCAAGGAAGGACTTGGGGAGGGCTACAGCAAAACGGGGTGATGGAGCTTCAGCTTTGACATAGCCTGAGTCCTCATTCTGTCTGCAAGAAGCCTCATAATCTCTTGGCCGCCTTGCCTAACTTAAACCTGAAACAATGCCTTAAGGAGGAAAAGGCTCTTGGCCCTTCTCCTTTGAGAGGTCAGCCACCTTTCCTCCCCAAGCATATCATGTCTTGGGAGATTTATTCTCATCTGTGGCAGCCAGGGGGGCCCTGCAGGCAGAGCCCCCCACAAGAGCTGGAAAAAAGATGCACGGTAGGATACCATTAAACAGTGTTTCCACCACACATGCAGTAGTATGTGCGGAATTCCTGAAGACAATCCTCTCTCACAAGCCGATACAAGCCAACTCCAGCCCACCACTATTTATACCACGCTCTTGCTACCCCGTTACTGGAAGTAGTAAATAGCCCTCTAGTTATAGCAAGTGAAAGAGAATGCATAAGAACAATATTCATGTTTTTCAACAATAGGATTTGGTCATTTCTTTACTAATTTTCCCAAGACCTACCTTTCCATAATGATCTCCCTCAAGCCAGAAAAATGTATAATCCAGGAACATGTTCATGCATTGTTACTTAAACAATGAAAACCCATGTTGAGCATGTATCTTTTAACCCTTTCTTCCTCTTCACATGTGTGTAACTAGGGACCAATAGGATATTTTGGCCGAGGCACCAAGGCAATACCGGCACATTCCAAGTGAGGTGCAAAGCTGTGCTGAGAACTTGCAAAAGAGGTGATGAAAAAACAGGGCAAGACTTCCACTTCTGGGAGGATGGAGTTCTTCCTTCCCATCCCACTAAGTACATCTAAAAACTTGGACATTATAAATACAGCAAATGAAAGTCAACTCTGAAAGGTGGAGAGAAGAAGACAGAGACCAGCTAGGGAGTAACACTGGTGAGTTTCCACGCTTTTAACTCTGCTCTGTAAATCCCAGAGTGGAAGCTGAAGAAGCCAGCAACCCAGTGGGTGTTGTTTAAATGAACCTCCCCAGAACCTGAGCTCTCTGTCCAAACGATGTGGTGAGGATGGGACTGTTCTGTTTCATGACTATGCTGATGCCAGTGTCCCAACTGTGACATTATTGTTGGAGGAAACTGAGTAAAGGGCACACAGGATCCCTCTGAATTATTTCTTATAACTGTGTAAGTGTATAACTACATCAAAATTTAAAAAACCATTAAAATAGTTCTATCAGGACATAAAAGGGTCAGAAGGCAGAGCTCAGGAAATTTTGAAGAAAGTTATTAGTTATCAGTGCACCAAGAGGTCCAATCCACCACCCAAGGCAATAAACTAGGAGGTGTTTCCTCCATCCCTGCAAATCAAAACAGAGGGGCTTTAAGAAGGCCACTTGGAGGGTTTGATACTTGGCCTCCAGAGATGGGAACATATAAACTCACCCTCATCTGAAAAACCTAAAGGGCAAGAACCCGGCCAGCTAGAGGCTTTGATAGAAAAGCAAATGAGAGGCAGGAGCAGCTGCTTCGGGCAGTGTGCATTCCCAGAGCGTGTGACACAAAGGGGAAATGTGGCTATGTCCTGTGGAACAAATGGGGACCCCCCACAATAGAGCTAGCGTGTCTTCTTAGGTCAAGCCCAAGAGAGTCACCCAGAGGCACAGAAAGACCTTGATAGGAATAAGCAGGATACTTCTGAGCTCCTGAGGGTGAGGGAGCTTTCCTGAGCCTCGCTTCAGAATAGAAACACCCCCGTCAGCGGAACAGTGCCTCCTCTCTTCTGAAGAAGCAAAAATCAACATGGGGCAGAGAAACAGAAGTCCTAGGCTGCAAAGGAACATGCCGCGGCCAATGCTGTATAGTGTTCACACGTGGGGTTCTGTTGTGTTACCACAAGATGGCCAATGCTCATTATTGGTTCTCAAACTGAGCGATCCTATGGACTTCCGTAAATGGGAGCTTATAGATAATTATTTTTAATCATCACAGAAGCAGGTGAGGGTCTTCATTATTCAAATGTACTTTGAAATTGTTTTTTAATTAACATAATCACAATATAAACAGCAAGAGTAAATTCATTAAAATTAATTAATTCAATGGAATCACTTTTTTTCTTCCCAAACATATTCTCTGATGTTGCAGTCCTTCATGAGAAGACATACTTCTTTAGTTTTCTCCCTTATCTCCACTGCTCTCCTCACACCCCTGCTCTGAACCCTATCCCCACCCCATTCTTCTGTCAAAAGGGGAAATTCTAAAGTCACATTCCAGGGCACGGTTCACACTACATTTGCTAATAGGTGCAGTCACCATGCATAAAAGAGTCAGCATAGATCTGGCTGGGTGGTTCAGTTAGTTGGAGAGTCGTCCCATATACCAAAAGTTTGCAGGTTCGATTCCCAGTCTGGGCATTTACCTAGGTTGTGGTTCCATCCCGGGTCTTTGTGTATACAAGAGGCAACCAATCAGTGTTTCTCTCTCCCTTCCTGTCTCTCTAAAATCAATTTCTAAAAAAATACACATCCTTGGGTAACGATTAAAAAAAGAAAAAGTTTTTTTTTTTAAAAAGGGCCAGCATATGAGTATGCTTCCTCTCTTCTTTCTTTTTGTTATATGATGCTAAAATGAAAAGGTGACCCATGTCCAGCCATGTGCTCTCTGAGGATGACATAATGGTTCTCAAAAAATCTTAAGGGGTAAAAAGAAGGTTGTAGAAAATGACTATTGTATGATAGTATCTATTTCTTTCTCATGTTTTCTTTTCCATCCTTTTTAATAAAAAGCATTTTTACACACTTTTTAAACATTGTACCCAATACTATTTCATTCAAAATTCTTGAAGTTCTTATTCTTCTGCTTGTTCCTGGTGACTCTCACCCAAGGTGAATTGTTTCCATGTGTGTTTTGTACTATTAGACTGTAAGCTCATGTTTAGTGGAGCCTCTTATTTGAAAGCTAACTGCATAGCAAAGGTGTTCTCATCATTTACACTTTAACAAATATTAACTAATATGCCAGGTAGACCTATTCATAGTCTCTACCCATTAGGAGCTTTAGAGTTGGACCTACCTGTACTGTATGGGTCAGATAGTCAATGTTCTACTCACCATATTAATAGGTAACCATTACTAAGCAATCATCGGGTGCCAGGCATTTGATATGCATCACAGTAATCCTTCAACAACACTTTAAGGGAGGTACAGTTATTATCCTCATTTCATAGATGAGAAAAGCAGAGGCTTATAGAGTTGGAGAACTCTTCCACTGTCACTCCTAGTAAACTGTAGAGCCAGAATTTAAAATCGTGTCATCCTATATTGTAGGCTATCTTGTCGCATGTAAATCTCAAAGTACCCAACCTTGGAAATGAAGCAAAGGCAACAGCATAAGGCCAACAGCGGAGGGACTGGACTGAGACCCAGACAGTCCTCATTCATTTGGGTGTAAAACACGGGCTGAGAGTAAATAACCTGCTGCAGAAGCCAGCCTCAGGGACGACACACCCCAGGTCTGGTCTGAAGCGAGGTTTAATTCCAAGTCTCACAGAACAGGATGACCGAGGCTGCTGCTTCCCACACCCACGTCAGAAGGGTCCTGGGCTTTCAGGAGTCCAGCTGCAGGGAATTGGAGGGAGAAAATAAAGTGGAGGGTTCTGTAGAAGAGACAGATGTGAGAGCCAAGAAGCATGGTTACACCAAAGCTGACTGATATGCAGAAGCTCACCACCTAGCACACACATTTGATTGGAATAAAGACATCAGGATTTTCACAACGTGCTGTCATATTTGAAAACACCACGGAAAGGGTCTGGAGGACGCAGCTCTGCAAAATTTATGTTTTCTGGATTTTAAACAGAAAACAAGTTCAAAAGAAGATTTGTTGAGTTGAAAACATAAGGAGCTCAGGGTAAAGTGGGGAATGAGCTTCTAAACAATATTTTAAGTCATAAGATAGGAAGGTGATCAGTACCAAGAACATCAAGGATGCTTGTACCCACTTACTAGTGGATGCAACCTCTTCTAAAGAAAAGGTATTTGCAAAAACTCAGACTAAATGAAATATGGTAAAATTCTTATATCTCAATAGAATACATTATACAGCCTTGAAAATCTTTTGACTTTATACCACTATTTGCCATCTATAAAAATTCTACCTGGAGCAGTAAAAAAAAAACTGTATACATTTTTTCAAAATAACCCATGCTCTTGCATATTATAGATACAAGCACTGTGCAATTATTAAACTTTCAGATTCTTGCCCGAGGCTGATTAATCTCTGGAGAACACCAGACAGGGCTCTTGTTAATGAAGCTGTGCCAGGGGTCAGTTCCGAGGAAGGCTCTTCAGGGTCACTGTGCTTCATGATTTCCACCATCCCAGCTGGTGGCAAGCGGGACAAAGCCAGAGAGAGGAGGAAATAGCCCCACTGACAGCGCAGGAGTGGTACTGCCTTCACATGAAAGGGAAACCGTGTTGTTAGGCCATAGCCTACATTTAGTAGGTACTTCACTCAAGTGACTTACCATTTCATACCCTGTAATTTGAGGTGGCTCTTCTTTTAAAAGCACACTAAACAGACACACATTTCCCATTGACATTCAAAATGACAGCAATTTCTCCTTCCACCAGTATGGCTTAGCTAACGGATGAGGAATATGAAGGTGAGTGCACCAGGAAACCACATGTAGACCTCTGGACTTAACTGCCTGTCATATCGTCACGCCACCCCACCTCGGCCCTCTTCGCCTCCATGCCCATTTCGCCCCTTCCCGGGGGCATTGCCTGCTTTCCTTTCCACTTCAGAGCTGCTGCCACCTGAGCCACTTGGCAATGACTCCCCCCCTTTGTGCTGCAGTACAGGACTCGGTTTCCCTGAGTGCAATCCCCCAAAGTAAGCCCCAGAGCAAACTTGAGGGTATTGCTGTTTATCACGATGGAGAAACAAACAGGTGTTAACCACCATAACAAATACATATAAGTCACGAACTGATAAGGCTACTCAGGTCCCCCAGTAATTGTCCTCTGGGAAGCACAGTTCTGGAGATAAGAGAAGGTTCAATATATGTTTCCAGAAAGAACGCTCTACCATTTAGCGTCTTATGGTATAACTGTTTAAAGGAAGACCAAGCTGCCTTAAAAAAAAAGAAGTGAAGGAGTGGGGAGGAGACTTGTACATTTATTAAATGAAGACTAAGCATAGAACAGATGCATTTTGTGTTTTTTTAAAGGAGAAAATACAGTTAAGCATATTTATTTATAAATGTCTAAGCTACCCCTAGAGTGAAACACTAGAAAGAGAAGTTACCTGGGGGCTGGAGGGGTCTCTTGGCAAGAAAACTTCTCTCTATCCTTTTTATATCTCTTCCAGTTTTATTCTTTCCCCTCTTGGCCTCTTTACATGTGAATATACTCACCTCTCCATAGATACGAATAAATATATGATGGACAGGTTTTAATGCTAAGAATCTGAAGAGATCATGCAATTCTCCAGCATGAAAAAGATGACTCTCTCCCTTCCTCTCCCTCTCACTCCTGTCTTCACCCATCCCTCCACTGAAGGGCTGCTCTGAAGTTAAAATACCTTCTTGAAGTATGAGAAAAAATACAGTAGACTCTAAATACCTAGTTCCCTGCTCTTCCCCATTTCTCTCCTCCCCTCTGCCCTCACTTTACACAAGAGCCTTCCTCTTCTTAAAATTAAATTTTGAGGAAAGCTCTTGAGAGTGGTTTAATACCTTGTGGATTGTTAAATTGAGCTTTCAAACATTTTTAAAGACTTTGCGGAAACACGCCCCATGCTCCTGGGCTCTTCCTCTTTATTTGAGTGCCACTGGTAATAACTAACCACCTAAAGTTTAAATGTTCTCTGAAAATGAAGTTGAAGGCCTTGCAAGTCTTCTGATAAAAGACAACAGCCTCCTTCACATAATGTTCCCTTCCATCAAGCATTGTTCTAAAGAAAATTAACATCCTCAAGTTTAGAAATACCAATTTGATTCAAAGGAGAATTGATAGTTACAGATGGCCCTCAACTTCTGTTGCAGCTTTGGAAACGCTCTTCCCAAGCAACCAAAAATTGTGAGTCAAATATGAAAAAATGAGAACTCAGCCCAGCCACAGAAAATGTAGCAAGAGCCAATAGCTTTCATGTCTGCAGAGCTGGAATTGAGGAAAAAACAGTAGATTAAATGAAGGTACCACGTTGAAATATTTGTCAATTTGCTGATGTTATAGTTGACAACTACTTGCTCCCTGCCGTGAGAGAGAATCATCCATCTCCATTGTTTGCCATAACTCCCGCAAGCTGGAGCCCATCTGCCTGCCGGTTGTCAAGCCTGGCCGCAGACTTGACTGGCCAACGCCCATCAGCGGAAATGGCAGCGTGCTCCTTCCAATCAGAGGCTTAAGAGGCCTGCTCTTGCTTTTTAACCTCTGCCTGAACAACAAAACAGCATACCCTAGATGGGCTGCTCCATTCACCTGAGTGCCAAAGGGAAGACTCATGGAAAAGCGCCACGTGGAGCAGAGCCCCGGCCACAGCTGCGACCACGGGCAATGTGCTGCAGCAGGGGCGAGCTTCCGCCCATCCACGGAGGGCAGGCAAGGAGACTGGGAAATTAATCTCCGCCGTTAATTGCCACTGACATTTGGGGGTTGCTTTTTTATCTCAAATTAGATTGTTAATACAACAAACAAATTATGATGCACCCATTCCAAGATTGGGGAAACTAGATATCTGCGTTCTAGGAAAAGGGGGAAAGAAATGAGCGTTTACAGAAAATTTGTGCAAGGCCAACTCCTGTTCTAGTTTTCCTGAAATTACCCTCCAGTTGGATGTCTGAAATCACCTCTTGATCTCATCTAGAAAATGAGAGGCTTGGGTACTATAATCTGTAAATTTCCACAGTTGCGTTCCACGTGAGTTCTTTATGGGAGCCTTTTATATTAAAAGAAAAAAATAGAGAGAGAGAGAGAGATTCATGATATAATTTACAGTGACTGTAATTTATACTCACTGCTTTTTTAAGGAAGTAGATATCTGGCCTAGATTAATCCCCATGTTTTCTAAATAATATGCTAGGGTTTTAAATGTACCAAGAATTATTGACGCAATTTTCAAAGGAGACTCTCTTCCAATTCACTAATGTCTGAATTGTTTTATTTCAGAAAACAAACCCATTTTTATTTCCTATATTCACCTACTTAATGTTATCTAACTACCAAAAATCTTGGAATTCTTCCATTTTTAAGGGCAATCTTTAATTAAAATTTAGCTTCCTCTTATATGCCCATGAATGCCATTAAGATGCCTAGAAGTGTAATGATAAAAATGTGACTCTAACTACTAATTTGTCTTTTCCAAAAGTTTATAACTGATAAGAAATATCATTAAGAGATTTCAAGTCATCAGAGTCTAGTATTATTAAAGATCAATACCATCATCATTAATAATACTTGGACATTGTTCTGAGAAGGAAAATACATCTAGAATTTGACAAATGGATTTCAAATAGTGGAAATAATCTATTCAGGCTGAAAGAAAGCGTTTTTAAAGGCAGGCAAAGTCAAATGCAATATTCTGAAGCTAAATTCTCCTACGCCTCTCCTGATGTGAAAGGAAGAGCATTTGTAAGAAGATACCATAAACCTCTCCTAGCGACATTAACATTTCTAACCATTTTATCCAGCACTAACTCTGTGCCTATTGGATAAAACAAGATATCTATAAATGTGCCAATCTTTTTAATGCTAGGCAAAAAAGGGTGTTGGGACAGAATTAGAAACAGGGTATTAGAAAAAATATAAGGAGGCTATTTTTCCCAATGTACATCATTAAAATTCAATGCTAAGAGCACTCATTTAATATGTGCACAGCTACATCTGCATATGAAATATAAGCACAGACTGAAAAACACAAAAGGTAAGTTAGATCAGGTGATTTTTGGTGCTGTTTTTGTTTATATATCTTTTATTAGTTATAGTAATAATTTTAAACAATTACATATAAATGCTGCTACTAATATTTTATATAGATACTAATGTTAGTGCTCCATTTATATACCTTAATTTTAATAAATCTAAGTAATCATGCTCTTTTTCAGAAAACATATACATCAAGAGCACAAGGGCTCTGGCTGGTGTGGATCAGTGGATTGAATGCTGGCCTGAGAACCAAAGGATCGCTGGTTCAATTCCCAATCAGGGCACATGCCTGGGTTGTGGGCCAGGCCCCCAGTAGGGGGTGTGTGAGAGGCAACCACACACTGATGTTTCTCTCCCTTTCTTTCTCCTTCCCTTCCCCTCTCTCTAAAAATAAATAAATAAAATCTTTAAAAACAAAGTGCACAAGACAGTAAAATGGAAAATGAAAGCATCCACTATCCTACAAAGACTCTAAATTAAGTCTTTTGTCTTTACATAGTTATATGAATAGAGGGGAAATAATGCAATTTCATCTCTATGACTATAAAATAAAAAATAATGATTTTTTTTAAAAAAGAATAAAATAATAATGGAGTTCCACTTCCAGGAATGGATGATGCACAAACTTAGAACAGCCCTCCTACTGAGGACAATTAAAAGAAGGGTACAGAGCTTTAAAATGTATATTTGAACTATACACTGCCCTGAAATAACTAGCAGGGCAGGGAGAAGTTGTGAGACCCAGAGAGGCAATCCCAGCGTTTAGGACCCTTTTCTCCTCAAGGCCAACTGCCAGTCCTGAAAATGTGAGCAACAAATGAGAAGCTGAGAGGTGAGCACAATTCTCTTCAGTCTCACAGGCTGAAGGGAACAGAAATTTGAGTTCCAGGTGTGCCAAGGAGAAGGGGCGCCGCACTTTCAGTGAGCGTCTGAAAGGGTCTGAGGGCAAATGGAAACAGACTAGCCCTCCCAAGAGCTGAAGCTCGGATTTGAATCTGGTCTCAGTTTCTGAGGGAATGAAGTTGATCTGTCCAGATGAACTGTCTCCAAGAGCCAAAGGAAATCTTCCCTGGAGGAAAAAACATCGCCCGGAGCCTCAAATTATCTCAAATTTTTCAAAAACAATACCTAGCCCTCAATCAAAGAAAAAAAAGGAAAAAAAAAAAAAGAAAAGAACAGGCATAGAAGAAGATAAGATTTATTTGAAAAATCAAGAAAGGAAAGGAAGTAACCTCACAAGTGATACCAGTATTGAAGTATCCAACACAGATAAAATATTATTAAGTTAAATCAATAAAATGAGAAGATAGAGAATTTCAACAGAGAACTGGAAGAAGAAAATAAATCAAATGTAAAGTCTAGAGCTGAAAAATAAAACATTGTAAACTGACTACAGGAGATTACACGCAACTGAAAAGACCGTGAACTAGGACGTCAGAAGGAAATGCAAAAGCTGGACATGAAAAACACAGATATGAACACGAAAGACACATGGGATGTAGTGAAAGGGTCCAAAATAAGAGAGAATAAAGCAGTCACAATAACTGAATAATGGCAACCATTTTCCAAAAATGACAAAAACATCAAAAAGTGCTAGAAACTCCAGGAAGAACAAATACAAAGAAAACCATACCCTAAGTGCCTCATAATCACACTGCTGAAAAACAATGACCAAGAGAAAATCTTAAAATCAACCAAAGGAAAAGATCCATCACCTTCAAGAAAACAACACTAACACCAAGAGGAAAAGAAAAAAAGACAAGAAGACAACGGAATATCATCATAGTGATCAAAGAAAATACCTCCCAACAAAGAATTCTATATCTACCTTAAGTATTCTTCAACGTTTAAGGCAACATGCATTTAATACAGAAACTGAGAGGATTTGTGATCAGCACAAATGCACTAATAGAAATACAAAATGCAGATCTTCGACAGAAACGAAAAGAATCCCAGAAAAAGCACCCAGATGCAGGGTACAATGCTGAACAATGGAAATGGTAAAATATGTCAGCACATCTCAGTAAATGTTGACTGACTACAAAATCATAGTAACAATGTCATGTGGAGCTTAAAATATAGCATGCATAGCCTGACATTGGTAACGCATAAGGCAGGAGGGGGCTGCTCTACCATGTTTGCATTATCCAGAACTGGTAAAAACTATATATATATGGTCTATATATGTATTATATATAGATCATATATATATCATATATCTCACAAGTATTGGTTAATCAAAAGAAGGCAAGAAGGGAGAAAAAAGAGCATAAATTAGTAGAACAAATCAGTAGTAAGATGATTGATTTACATCCAAATATATCAATAATACATTCTGTGTGAATTGATCAAATACATAATTAAAAGAAAAGGTTATCAGATTAAACATAAGCAACTCAATCACATAAAATAGAATACATCATAAATGAGGTTGAGAATAAAAGAATGTAAAATTATATATGCCACACAAACACTAACCAAAAGAAAGCTGGTGTATATTTACTACTATAAGACAAAGCAGACTTAAGGCAAGGAGCATTATGAAACAGGCATAAAGAGGGACATTTTATGATAAAAGGGTAGATCTAAAAAGAAAATACAGTATATCTAAACTTGTATGAATCTAAGAACATTAGCTCAAAATATGTAAAGCAAAAATCTGACAGAAATAAAAGAAGAAATAGAAAAGTCCACATCAGAATTATTTGGAGACTTGAACACATCCTTCTCCGTAACTGACAGAAAAAGCAAATATGCCCTCAGTAAGGACAGATTTGAACAAGATTAACGAATGACTTAATGGGCAGATATAGCGGACAGTATGCCCAACTAGGGTCAAATGCACATTCTTTTCAAATACCACCAAATATTTATCCAATCATCCAAAATCTGAGACAAAAGTCAAGTTCCAAGAAATTTCAGAAGATTTAAATAATATAGGCTATGGCCTGACTAACTACAATGGAATTATGCTAATAATTAATACCAAAAAGATAAGTAAAAACCCCCTGGTATTTGGAAATTAGCCCACACCCTTCTAAATAGCTCATGGATTAAAGAAGATAATGAAAGTGAGAAATACTTGAAATGAATGACCTTCCAAAAAAACTCTACATATCCATTCTTAAAAATGAAGGTCTAAATTGCACTTGAGAACATTTATGGCCTTAAATGTGCATATCAGAAAAATGAGAAAAGCTAAAAGTTACTTATCTTAGAACTCATCTTAAGAAATTAGAAAGGTAGATAAACAAGAAAATCCTTGCTTATCTGCCTTTACACATATCTCTAATTTCCTCAGGATAAAATCCTGGAAGTAAAATTGGTGGATCAAAGAGCCTCATGAGGCACAGGACACAGCTGTCTTTCAGGAAAGGTGAATCCACTTACGCTCCACACACAGCACGAAAATTCTCACTTTCTTCTATACCCTTGTCCACCTGGGTATTTTCTTTCTTTCTTTCTTTCTTTCTTTCTTTCTTTCTTTCTTTCTTTCTTTCTTTCTTTCTTTCTTTCTTTCTTTCTTCTTTTTTAATTTGGTAGGACAGAGTGGCAGATCAGTATTACATTTATTTTGCTTTTTATTATTTCGTATTAATAAACACTAAATGATAAATGTATTAGATCTCTTGGCATCCTTCCATAAACTTTTCATATCTTTTATACCTTTTCATATCTCTTCCCAGAGTGGAAGAAAGAGGGGAAAACTGATGCAGATCACAAAGTCCTGCTGGTCAAGCCCCCCTGACATTGAGGGCAAGGGGAGACGAAGAGAGAGACAGACCACTCCAGACTGATCCGGGGCAGGTTTAAAAAGCAAGGGAACTCACACACGAGGCTTGTCTTCCGCAGCCGCACCTGCTCACCAGAATCTTAAAAATTTACACAGAGGCCTTAACAGGGTTCGGTCACGTATCTGGTCCAGACGGTCTACCAGGTGTGTCCAAACTTTCGGTGTCTCTGGGCCACACTAGAAGATGAAGAGCTCTTGGGCCATGTATTAAATACACTGTGACACATAATCACAAAAAAACTCATAATGTTTTAAGTAAATTTACAATTTTGTGTTGAGCCACATTCATAGCCATCCTGGGCTGTGTGCGGCTGCAGGCCGCAGGGTGGGCCCCTCTGGAACAACGAGTGCCTCTCAAGGCTGCATTCTTGAAAATGGCTCCCACAGTGGGAACGAGGGCAGGAGTGTCATTCCAAGGACAGGTGAGGAGCCTCCCAGTGCCTGGATTTGGGTCCCAGGTCAACAGGAAGTCACAGTCTCTCCATTCCCTTCTCCAACATTACCATGTGAAAATGTTTTAGCTAGTCTTCCCTTTCAGGAGACCCAAAAATTGTTGGGGCTTTCTTTCATCCATTTTTCTCCTGGGCTGCTTGTATTTTTTTCACACTGATTTAAAAGAGCTCTGATTTGTTGAGTTGTTTACCTTTTCATTCTGCTTGGGCGTATTTACATTCACCCCCATTTAATACTGAGAGCATTAAGGCAATGAGTTTGCCTCTGATGGCAGTTTGCATCATAGCCTGTGGGCCCCTCCAGGGAGTTTTCCCATTATTTTAATTTTTCCTTCTGCAATTTGTTTTTCATAGTATCTGGATTTAGTACATAAATGTAAAAAAAATCAGGACCACATGATTACCAACTCACATCACATTAGGTTTAGGTTCTTAGATAATTAGAACATGAAACAAAGCACATAAAACCGAACCCTGACGATATTCTCAACCACAGCAGTGGGGGTTTTTCCCAATTTAAAGGTTAAAGAAAAAATATGGGAGTAGGGACAGGATGTAAATTCTAAAAGGCAAAAATGACACATTCACTGTTGGAAGTTACATGCAGTTGAGATAATATTGTACCCGTTGTGAAACAATGTTTTCACTTACCAGATGAAACCCATAATGCTGAGGTCTCACAAAACGAGAGAATTCCAATGCCAGGCTGTGGACAGGCACCAGCTGTAGCTGAGTCTTTCGTGAGCTCATGTGAGAAGCATGTCACCACAATAAACTGCCTGGGGTCCGTTTCCCTGGGACCAGAAATTACTTCATGACTAACAATGTATGCAGCATTGTTTATATTGTAGTGTTGACAGTTCAGAAATTGTTGACATTTCCAAAAGAGCCATCTGATCACAGATTTTGAAATTATTTCTATTGAGGACAGCCTGTGGCTTCTTGTCAAAATAAGCTCCTATTAAGCACCTAGAGAGATGGGGCATGAGGAAGCCCAGAACAAGACCTATAGGGATACAAAATATAATGAACTGATGCTGAGGCACTGATTGAACCACCATGTTTACTAAACTTTAAAAAAAAATATTTACTGATTTTAGAGAGAGAGAGGAAGGGAAAGAGAGAGAGAGAAACATAGGTTTGTTGTTCCACTATTTATACATTCATTGGTTGATTCTTGTATGTGCCTGGACTGGGGATCAAACCCACAACCTTGGTGTATCAGGACACTCCTCTAACCAACTCAGCTACCACGCCAGGGTTTTGTTAAACTTTCACATTGCACCTTTTTAGATTAAAGCTACATGTAAAGAATTTGTGCAGTATTGGGATAAATTGGCAACCCTAATTTTGCTTAATCATGTTTATAAAAGTTAGTAGTTAATACCTTCCCTGATATGATGATATACGATTTTGATATGATACAATCATATCAAAAAAATCAAATCGTGCCCTACCCAATGAGATACAGTAAAATGAACTATGAGATCTTGGAAAAGCCAAGTAAAAAAAGGTGGGCAAAATATCCAATTGCATAAGGAATGCTGACTGGAGCTTCTATTTTGGCACAAATGACCCTGCTCTGTCAGAGCATAACTGTGACAATCTGAGGCTCTGGGTGTTGTCAGATGTCATGGACATAGAGGGTTTCTTGATGTCAGCGTTTTTCAAAATGGCTTCCCATAGAATCCTCATACCCAGCACACATTTAACATTTGTCGAGGAAATATTGTTTGAAATGTATTTTGTGAAAGTATGTTGATTGATATGCATAAATATATTGCCACATAGTGTAATACTCCTTATGCACAATTAGTAACAATTGTGTTATTATATATTTTATATATTGTTTTTATGTATGTGTACATATAATATGAATATATGTAATTAAAATGTATTTACATAATATTTTTGTTTTTATATATACATAAGCAGTTGATCTTCATTAATCTTAGATTCCATATTTGCAAAGTTGTCCATTTGCTAAAACTTTTTCATGGCCCCAAGATTAATACTCATGATACTTGTCACAGTCATTTGCTGACATGTGAAAAGTGGGGAAAATTCTGAGGTGCCTAACGGTCTCAGTTCAAGTGGAACAAGGCAACATTCCGGCTTTCCATCACAGCTCTCATACTGTAAACAATGGGGCTTTCTGTGCGTGTGGTTATTTAGTAGTTTGGCTCTACCTCTCAAAGATTCATTTCACGATACAAATATATATACTGAAGCATAAATCAACACTAAAAACTCTAGAAAAACAAAGAACTAAAGCTAAACACTGAAATTCTTTAAATAGAAGTCATATGAATAATTACAGCTAGAGGCTGCAAATAGGGGAATAGAATGTTTGGAAAAGAAGAAATAACATTTTAAAGACTGGTTTACATAAAATAAGGTGGAGAGGATTCTAAGAAGATGTGATGCATGTACGTGACCCTCAGAGCCTCCATGTCCACATCCCTTCTTAGGGAGATGGGAAAATCCTGGTCCACAATTACCCCAGAACATAAGGAACCACCTGCCTGAAAAACTTTCTGCAAAAAAGGCACAGTTCAGAGGAGGGTGGACAGCTCATCTGCTTTGTTCACCAATAGTGACAAGCTGAGAATTTTTCCCTCGGGCTCCTCCTTTCTTCCCTCCTTTCCCCAAAACAAATCTGCCCACAGGCCACAGCAATCAACTGTCCACACGAAAGGCATCCAGCAGGGGCCAGCCAATCTCCCATCTCCAAAATGATTGGCTTACTTCTGATTTGCCTGTTTTTATAAGAACACTGAGCAATGGTAAGGAATACTCACGACCTTTACCCAAAATGTTTTGTCAGGAAGGTGATCTGTAGAAAATGTATTTTACATAATTGAACAACAATAAAATAATTTAAATTAAAAAAAAGAAAACAAAATGTATTTTATGGTTTAAAATATACAACATGAATTTAACATCAGTCTGACTCGGCAATGTCTGAGCACTTACCAACTCATAAACAATCCAAACCACCCCTGCCAAAAATATTTCTTGAATGAAAGGTAAATAGCTACCAGGCTTTTGGTCGGTATCTTGACCAATGAAATGATTAGTGTAGCAGTGACATGCACATGAGTGTAGTGATGATTAGTGTAGTAGCGTAGTCCCGCTATGGGAAAGCATGCTAAGAAACTGCAAGTAATTTACATCACATATTTCTGTATTTTCCACTTAAAAAAGGAAGAGATATAACACACTTAAACACCTAATTCCTGAAATGAATTAATAAATATAATTCTGACTTACGTAGCCACAATTTCCAAAAAATTCATATTATCTCACATCATCTCTTTGCTTCTTGGAAAGACAGGTCTTTTCCCAGAAAGGTCAAATCTCTACTTTTTATGAGAAGTCAGCTGAATGTTAACCGGATTATTAAAGCCTCTGAAAAGTTTACATCCCTCCAGACCAGATGTCCCAAATTTTGTCTTAAAGGGCCAGATAGTATTTTTGGCTTTGCAGAACGTACGGCCTCTGCACAAATATTCATAGTTGTGCAAAAGGCTAACAATATGCCAACAAGTGGGCGTGGCTGTTTCAATTAAATTTACTTGCAAAAACAGGCAGAGAGCCAAGCTTGGCTCTAGGACTACTGCCTGTGGACCCATCACTCCAATCCTTCCTTCTCCAGCTCACAGTCAATGCAAAACAAAGTGTGGGGAGAGGGGCAGTGAAGACTCCCCTCCACCCTGTCCCTGAATCAGAGCTCAGAGTTCTGGTAGTTTTTAAATAGTGCAATAGCCTATGAGAATCTCTCCTTTGTCTTGCTTGTTACAAGTATGACAGATTGTTCCTCAGACTGTAAGTAAAGGGCAGAGGACATTTTCAGAGAAATCTTCTGTAATAGTGTGTGACTCAATCTCACTTCAACGGGATCCTCTTCTGGTTCAAAGAAAGTCATTTTAACCTGAAGCACCACTTCTTTCGCAAAAATAAAAATAAAAAAATCAGGTATCAGAGTGTCTTAGCCTGCCACCTTGTGGCAAATTGGAGTAGGGACAGTGAAGTCTTTGGACCAAGACAATAGGAAGAAGCTGGAATGTCTCGGCTTTGACAGGCACCCTGTAACACGCTAGACTCAGGGGCCGCTGGCTCTACAAGGAGCCAAAAAAGCAAGTCTCTTGTCTTCAAGGAGTTCACAATCTGTAGGGGAGGAGGAAGATATTAATACAAAAGAACCGCACAAATATATATAAAATTGCAACCATAGAAACATACTCTTACATGGTGCTCTGAAAGTGAATAAAAGACATTCAGCCTAGGCAGGGAAGATGGAGAATGAGATGATTAAACTGAGGCCTGAAGGGGAGTAGGGACTTACCAGGCGAAAAGGTGAGGGAGCAGGGTCTGTTGAAACTCTGCAGCTGAAGAACCCCCCCGGGGAGAC